>JAGPNQ010000050.1:0-98288 GCA_020744155.1 Ilyonectria sp. MPI-CAGE-AT-0026
ATCTACAGACTTGCTATGAAGGCTATTCTTTTAGCCAATTTCAGGAAGTCTATGCTTCTCCCTAACCAGCTAGGGGTCCAGAGCCCTGGAGGGGTCGAGCCTGCTATCTTTATACTAGAAGAGGCTATATCTGGGGGAAATAAGAGCAGATTTAAAGGTCTATCCACTCTAGACCTCACAAATGCTTTTAACAACCTTGATAGGGCTAGTATAGCAGCTGCTACTGCTAGCTACGCCCCAACCTTCTACAGGGCTGCTAGATGGGCCTATAACAGCCCATCTATTCTAGTCACCTCTAAAGGCTACACTCTAGCCTCCGCATAAGGGGTCAGACAAGGAGACCCCCTAGGACCCTTCCTCTTTTCCCTAGGGATCCGACCTACTCTAGAAGCTCTCATCCAAAGGCTCCCACATGCAATCATTATAGCCTATCTGGATGATATCTTCATTCTCAGCAAAAAGTCCCCTAGCAGCTCCAGCAGCCTAGCAGCAGCTAGAGAAACCTTTCAAGACTCCCCCCTTACTCTAAACGCTAGAAAGAGTAAGGAAGCCAGTCTGGATGACCTCAGACAGTCAGGCCTAGCTACTCTAGGGACCCTAATAGGGCCTAGAGAAGCTAGAAAGGAGTTTCTAGCTAGGAAAATCAACCTGCTGGAGGAAACCCTCAAGGAACTGCAGAAGCTTCCCAAACAACAAGCTCTGCTCTTACTGAGAGGCAGTATCCATCTCCTGCTGAGACACCTTCTCAGACAGCTAGACCCAGAAGGCTTAGCTAAGCTGTGGGAAAGAGCAGATAGAGCTATCCGCCTAGCTCTTCAACACCTAGCTACCAGAAGCCAGGGAGACTCTCTTCCTATTCTAGACCCCAATCTTATAGCTATTCCAGCTAGAGAAGGAGGACTAGGAATCCCTATCCACCAGGATATTGCAGAGGAAATCTTTCTAGCAGCTAAAGAAGCTGCTAAAGAACAAATCCAAGAGATTCATCCTGCTTTTTCCTACACCCCAGCTGCTATATCTGCTGCAACTATAGCTCCAGCTACCCCCGCTACAGCTCAAGAAGTCCTAGCTAGTAACACAGCAAAAAGACTAAAAGAGCTAAGCACCCTAGCCCCTAGCTTCCAGAGAACCCTCCAGGAAAATAGCAGCTATCTAGGGCGGAAATGGCTACAGATCCTGCCAACTAAGAAACCCCACACCTTGCCGGATCCTATTGCTGTTGAAGCTCTAAGAAACAGACTGCTGCTTCCAACCAGGCCCCCTAACAGCTCTTGCAACCACTGCGGAAGCCCTACAGATATCAACCATGAAGATACCTGCAAGGGAGCTGCCAGAAGATGGATTCAACGCCATGAACAGATCAAATATGCCTTTAAAAATGCCCTCTCTTGCATTTCTGATCTGGAATTGGAGCTGGAACCAGCTATTGACCCCCTAGCTAGCCTCAGAGCTGATTTCTCTATCCTTCTGGGTGGCTGCCGTACCTACTACGATATCCAAGTAGTAGCTATAAATGCAGAATCAGCTAAGGAGACAGCTCAGGAGACTCTAGCTAGAGCAGCAGCAGCAAAGCGGCTAAAATATGCCTCTTTAGGCCCCTATTTTCAGCCCTTGATTTTTTCAGCAGGTGGTTTGCTTGAAAAGGACTCAGCACAGGCCTACAAGGCTCTCCAGCATCTAATAGGCCCTGTTGGAGCCTTCCAGCTAGATACTACTATAGGCTTAACCCTTAGTAGGACTAGAGCTCAATCTGCAGCCTCTATTGCAGTCAGACCAGCTAGAGGGCTAGAGACCAGCCAGTTCAGACAGAGATATCAGCAGAGGCCTACTTTTACTAGTAACCTCTCTCCTATTCAGTCTCAGGAGGCTTCTAGCTCTATAGCTACTAACTAAACTTCCTAAGTCTCTTTCTCTTTCTATTTATTCTTTCTTTAACTATTAAGTATCTTTTCTTTTAGTCTCTTCTACTAACTTCCCCTATTTTTCTTTCTCTTTCTTTTTCCTCTCTATTTTCTTATCTTTTTTCTCTCTTTACTACTATCTCCTAGGCCTTTTCTTCTTACTGGATTTTACTCTTTTTTTTTTATTACTCTTTCTGTTTATTTCCTAATCTATTCCTTCTACCTCTCTATTTTCTTATCTCCTTACTGTCTTAATTATTAGAGAAGGAATATAGCTATTTAGTTTAGAAAAAGCAACTTAGCACCTTAGCTAGAGGATAGTTAAATATACCTACCCCTTACCCTAACCCTCTATTGAGGTGTTCGGTGTTTTGTGGTTGGATTGGGGATAGAGTCGGGGACGGGGCCGCTCTATTGAGGTGTTCGGTATTTCGTGGTTGGATTGGGGATAGAGTCGGGGACGGGGATACTCTGTTAAGGTGTTCGGTGTTTCGTGGTTTTGGGTGTGAGTTGTGGTTATTAACTGGTCCGGGTAATTTATTATTTTTAATTAGTCCAGGTAAGCTATTACTGTGAATCGGTGGGGGTGAGTTATTATTGTTGACTGGTATGGGTAAGTTGTTGTTATCAGCTGGTATGGGTATTGTATTGCTATTAGATCGTGGACTGCGATGTTTGGCTCTTTTGGGACCTGGTGGATTGGTAGTTTCTTTGTCGGGCTGTATGGTAGGCTCTGTGTGTAGTTGCCTGCAATACTTCTGTAGGTAGTTGGCTTCTCGTGTAGCTTTAGCGGCTTTCTCTGCTGCTAAGAGTGCTCGTCAACCTATTCTTACTCCTGTAAGGTAGTATGGTTCTGGTTGGTAGTTGATTGTTTTATGCGGTTGGGAAGCTGTTTATTCTGGGGGGTTGTTATTATTACTGCTTTGTTTATTGATTTTCTTTTGTTTTGTTATGCTGTTAGTTGTTATGTGCTACAGGGTGGCTTTTCTTTTTACTTTTTTTATTCTTCTTATGGTGTAGTTTAGTGTAATAATAAGCCTCTAGGAACTGCAGTTCGGGATAAGGGATTAGGATGCTGTTGGATACGCAATTTGCTGTATGTAATAGCAGAGATGATTGATCAAAAAATGATGTAAATTGATGTGATTGTCCTGTATTAATTGAGGGTCACAGGGGCCCTCCTTTATACTCAAAGGGATCTAGATCAGGGTGCCAAAGGGAGACGGATCCGGCGTTGTTATAATGCCGGATCCGGCTTATTACCTGATCCGGCGTTCCGCATCCGGTGTTCCGGATCAGGCAGTCCGGATCAGGCATGTTATGCCGCCACACGAGGTCTCAATCCAACATACCCCCCCAGCTGAAGCCGGCCAGGATACAGCTGCCTTCAAGTCCCTAAATCTTCTTCCTTCAGTTCCTTAAGCTTCCTTTGGTCTAGATACCCTGAGATATCTACCAGGCCTAGCTGATCCACACACTTCTGAAGGCTCGTGTTGCTGAGGGCCTTTGTAAGCCCGTCTGCAATCATATCCTTTGTTGGGGTGTAATTGATCCGGATTCTATCCCTCTGGGCTTCCTGCCTCAGCCAATGATTGTGAATATTAACATGCTGTAGTTTCGTCTGCAGCTTATTGATATCCTTAGTGACTAGCTTGATAGTCTGCTGGTTGTCACATTGAATGTGAATGCGTTCCTCTTCCAGCTTGATCCCTAGCTCTTTGACTAGCCGGGAAATGAACATAGCTTCCTTGGCTGCTTGTGATAGGGCTAGTAGCTCGGCCTCGGTTGTTGACGTCGTAACTGTTGCTTGCTTGTTGGCCCTCCATCTAATAGTCCCTCCAAATAGCCTCATGATATAGGCTTGGGAGCTTTTCCGGTCTGGGTTGTCTGCAAAGGATGCATCGCTGGCCACAAAGAATCGATCGTCTTGACCAAATTGAAGAGCTAGAGCCTTGGTCTTCTTAAGATACAGGAGGATTCGGTCTGCAGCTTGGTGATGCTCGGAGCTTGGGTTCATGTTAAACCTCGCTATCAAGGATACCGCAAATGCTATATCTGGTCGGGTTATCACAGCTGCATAAAGGAGCGATCCGACCTTCTGTTGATATCTTCGAATTGATGCAATTGAGGCTCGAGTTGTTGACTGTCTTAGTCTTTCTCTTTTTATCGGGCTGTTGTGACGTTGATCTAGGTCTTCAGCTAGGTTAGCTATCTTGTCAAGGTAATCGGATTGGGATAACCAGATAAGTCCTAGCTTGCGGTCTCGGATAATTTCAATCCCTAGGAACCACTGTAGTTCTTGCCCTCCAGTTAGGTCATAGTGTTCCTTTAGCTCGGCAACGGTCTCCTTGACTTCCCGGGTCCTATCTTTCTTAAATGCGAAGACAATATCATCAACATAGAAGAAGACGATGATCCCGTTTTTAGTCATACAGCAGGGCTCGTGTTGAACTGGCTCAAAGCCTAGCTCTTGAAGAGTTGCTGTAAGCTCTTTCTGCCAAAGGAGGGGTGATTCTCGTAGACCGTATAGGGCTTTCTGGATCAGTAGGATCTTTCCTTCCTTTCTGTATCCAGGGGGCATCCGCATTAGGACCTGACGGTCTAGCCTAGCGTTGACAAAGGCGTTGACTGCGTCGTATTGCAATAGCTCGAGGTTAAATCGGGCAGCTATTGCTATCAGGGATCGGAATGACCTTCCGGCTAATGTCGAGGCATAGGTCTCTTCATCTAGCCCTTTTGGCTGTTGGTCTCCTCGAACAACTAGCCGGGCTTTGCACTTGATAAATCGACCATGCTTATCGAACTTATAGACGTAAACCCACATGCAATCTAGGGTCTGTTTGTCAAGGGTTCGAGGGTCATCTAGATTAACCTCTATCCAGGACTTCATAACCTTATGACTTTGCAAGTGGTCCTTTTTAGCTTGCTCAAATTGAGGTCTCATCAGATGATCTAGAAGATCTCGATGGTGCCGTGGCAGCTTTGGTAGCTGACTTCGGTGTACGTTCCTAGGCTTCTTCAGTAGCCGTTGCAGCTTAGCTTTATCGATGACTACTCCATTGAGGGTTCCAATCGGGCTAGCTAGTCTTCCGGCACTGAACGCTGCCTTCCACACTTCGGGTCTTGAAGCCTGACCTTGATCTAGCTTGTCTTGTGAATCGGACTCAGCTTGGATCGTCATTGCTAAAAGTCCTGCTGGTGGGAGAGATACAGGGGTCGGATACGGTCTCTCTTCGGCGCTAGGGGATTCGTCTGAGACGTCTTGTTCCCCTTGCTTTCCTAGATTGAACTTGTTGACCCTAGGAGTCCTAGGACGCTTAATAGATCCGGACAGTTGATTAGACTGTTCTGCTATTAAAGTTATCCTTGTATCTCGATCTTCCTTATACGGGTTCGGATTGTAGGTATCCTTATCCTCGTCCTCGTAGTGGAAGCCTTCTGAATAATTGCTGGCAGCAGCTTGGTTGTTGTCTTCTGGGATAGATTTGTCTATTAACTGTTCTTGATAAGCTTCTTCTACTTGGTTTAGTAGCTGATTTAGCTTATCCCTTCCGACTTGGAGAAGATCATCTCTTAGCTTGTTGATGTCTCCGTCAAATTGGTCGTCTTCATTGAAGATAACGTCCCGGATTGATATTATCTTTCCAGTAGCTGGGTTCCAGATCCTATAGATATTGGATGACTGGTATCCCACAAGGTAGCCGATCCAGGCTCGAGGGTTCAATCTTTGCTTCTTCTTCCGCCCCTTCAGGGCATCTTGAGTCATCGCAAATGCCTTGGATCCATAGACCCGTAGGTGGCCTAGATAGGGGACCTTGTGTTCCTCGCCGTGACCATCGCGCTGGGCAATAGCTGTGTGGAATCGGCTGTAAGGGGTTTCCCAGTTGTTGATGCATTTGGGGGTCCGGTTGTTCAGATAGATAGCAGCCCGATAGATCTCAAGCCACAGATGTGACGGAAGTCGGGCTCCAGCCCTCATAGCCCTAGCCTTATTTTTGATGGTTTTCCCGGAAGCTTCGGCGCCCCCATTCTGGGCAGCTGTGTCTGCAGCTGTTGACTCCACGATGATGTACATCCCTTTGAAGAATCTATAGACTAGACGAGGCCGGTCTTCTGACTTTCCTAGGATTTCCCTGTCGCATTCGATAACCTTTGGTTTGATTTGGTAGTGCCGCAATAGGTAGCCTAGGAAGTCTTTGAAGATAGGGATAAGATTCTTGTGTTGTCGGCTTTTTAGGTAATAATCCCAGATATAACCTGAATAGCGGTCCGTTATTAATAACAGACTGACATACCCATTCGGATCTCTCCCTCCCGGATCCGTATCGAAGTCGTGGAAGTCAATTGCCAGTCTCAGGCCAGGTCCGTTTTCTAGGTCCCTAGGTCTCCGGCTGATCTGACGTTTCATCTTTGATACGCCGCAGTCATCGCATTTAGCTGTCGGGATCCCTTTGATCCGGGCCCCTGTTACCTTCCTGACTAGCCGTTCCAAGGTATCAGGACCTGGATGACTAAGGCGTAGGTGCCATCTCCGGGCATCTTGTTTTTCAGCCCTCGGCCAGGTCGATGAGTTGTGCTTGTGCCGAGATAGAAAGGCAGTCTCTGTATCAATCATCTGATCAGATGCTTTGCTTTCAATGACAAATTGGTCATATTGATCAGATAGATAGCAAAGGATATTTCCGTTGGCTGTTCGGAGACAGTTAAAGGCTGGGCGTGTGTCCCACTAATAGCCCTTCCGTAACAGCTTCCGTAGGGATACTAGGTTGCAAGGGAAGTCAGGGCAATAGGCAACATCATCTAGACCGATAGTCCTAGGACTGTTAAGTCCTTTGGTCTCAATATCAACCTGACCGTAGCCCTGTATTTAGACTCGATTTTCCCCTGTAATAAGGAAGTCATCTGCCTTAGCTGGTCGGTATCTATAAAAGCGTTCAATCTTATTGAACATATCAATCGTCGCTCCTGAGTCTAGGATAGATGACCTTCGCAGGGGATACGAGGAGATAGAGAACACAGCCTTAGCTATTGTAATTATATCTCGACATTTCCCAATGCTCCTTCCTAGTCAATCTGACTCAGAAGGTTCGTCTTTATTCTTGAGGGAGGCAAGCTTGTTGAGTAGCTTCCGATCTTTGGATAGTCTGTAAGCGACTGTATCTCGGATTACTGGATTCCCTTTGAATCGAGCAGGGGCTTTTGAGGGATTGGCGTAAAAGCATCCAGATAGCTTATGTTTGCCGCTACAGGCTTTGCAGTTGTCTTGGTCTTTATCTTGAGTGGCCTTAGGTCCTAACTTCTTTTTCTTTGACTTGGATTCTGTCTGATCAGACTGTCGTTTCTTTGAGGATTGCTTTGATGACGATTTAGCTTGCTGTAGATCATCCTGATCAGGGTCAGGTTGATCAGCTGGATCCGTGTTATTTCTAAAGGTCGGTCTAAAGACCCCTCCGGTTTTTGGCGTAGATGACTCAGGCTTCTTGGCTGCAAGCTGCAGAAAGTTCTGTCTGCTGGCTTCTTCTCTTAGGTCCTTGGCAACTTCCCGGATAGCTAGGGTCTGTAATCTCAGCTTATCCTTATAGGTGCCGTAATAGGTTGAGTACCAGGTCTTTAGGGCTGGTTGGATAGTGTTGCTTAGGTCGTTAAACCACACGTTAGGGTTGTCTAGGCCTCCGATCCCTCTCTTCTGGGCCTTGTGAGTTGCTTGCTCCCAGTCTGTAATCCAGTGAGGGAAATCCTTAGCTGCCTTAGGAGCCTGGGCTAGGATAGTCTGATATTTAGCTCGGGCTTCGTTTTGCTGTTCTGTTGTTGTAGCTCCAACGCTATCTCGGAAGTTGGTATACCAGGTCCTTAGGTCCTGATGGGCTTCGCAGGTCTCCATCAGTCCTTGAGAGACTGTTTCCATAATCCAATCTTTGATCTCTTTGATTAGGGCTTGCTCATGCTGATATGCCCGGAGATCGCGGTTATAGTCCTTTTGGTCTTAGTTGTAGGAGGCTTTATCTTCCGCAGTTAAGTTATTGCGATGCTGGGCCGGTTAGTTCGGGTTGGTTAATTCAGGGGTCTGACTATCAGTCTGACTAGACAGGGACCCGCGAGTGTGACGATGAGGAATCCGTCGATAATAGGAACTGATAGTCGGCAGGATAGGGTGTTGTCTTGGTTGGTCTGTTGTATCAGGATTGACTAGATTCCAGATTTGGGCAGAATTTGCCTTTATCTGGAACGGCCTGTCCCAGCTGCTCCAGTCTTCGAAGGTCTCGAGATAGACCTTCTTAGTAGAGAGGTTCCGTTGAGTAGGCATTTTCAGTTGGTTGAGGAAAATGACAATTGAAGTAATAGGGATAGCAAATAGCTGTATCTTGCGTGGTTGCTCTTGAAGCAAATGAGACTCTTAATTGTTGGATACGCAATTTGCTGTATGCAATAGCAGAGATGATTAATCAAAAAATGATGTAAATTGATGTGATTGTCCTGTATTGATTGAGGGTCACAGGGGCCCTCCTTTATACTCAAAGGGATCTAGATCAGGGTGCCAAAGGGAGACGGATCCGGCGTTGTTATAATGCCGGATCCGGCTTATTACCTGATCCGGCGTTCCGCATCCGGTATTCTGGATCAGGCAGTCCGGATCAGGCATATTATGCCGCCACACGAGGTCTCAATCCAACAGATGCATAAGGTTGTTATGCTGATAGGATAATTATTATTGTGGGGGTGTGGGGTACTGTACGCGTTTATAATTCTTTTAATTGGCTAGATTTTTAGCGTACGCGTTTATAATTAATATAATTGGTTAGACTTTTTTAGGCTAAGATAAGATTCTCTGTTATCTGATAAGTAGAAGATACCAGCATAGACTACTAGCTGAAAATAATCCCTGTTTTTACTTTTAAAATTAGTATAATTTAATTAATTTAGATATAAAATATCTAAAAAAATATATATTATATTTATAAGTAAATTCTCTATATATTTATATAAAATATATTTTTATATTTTTAAAATTAGATTTTCTAGGGATTTTTAAGATAATATTTAAAATTAAAAAAAAAATTCTACTAAGTAAAACTTTCCACTCTCTTAACCCTACCCCTAGTATTATTATAGATCTAGAGACTCTGGAGCAATATAGCCACCCAGACTATTATTATTACTGATCTCTCCAGTGTTAATAGGGTTCTCTTTTTTAAAGAGATTCTTGCTATTAAAAAGAATAGTAGAGTCTATTATTATACTAGATAGAATAAAAAAGATACTATTACTAAAGAAAATCTCTAGATAGTATAAGTAGTATATATAAAGTAAAAACAGAAGCCTTATAGATAGAAATCTCAGGCTTTTAAGCTTCTTACTATCTAAATTATATAGAAGAGCAGCAGTAACTATAATAGTCTACCCCTTTTATTTCTATATTTTTATATATAGTTTTATACCCTGAGGTTATAGTCTATAAAAAGTAAAATAAATATAACTCTCTTCTAGTAAATAGAGCTAGAGTAGACTAATATATAAATATGCCCGTACTATTTATATATAAATATACGCAAATATAATATAACTTCTAGACTGGCTACTAAGCAGCTCTATACCCTACTCTCTAACTACTTCTAGGCTTAGTAGTAGTAGAAGGTATTTATTATAATACCCTAGCTTCTGTTAATATTAGTATTTATATTAACTGAGGTATTTTCCTCGACGCTAGGCTATCCTTACTACCGTCTCTCCCTTTAGTTGCTAAGGGTAGCAGTAAATGCCGTTACAATACCTATTAGGGGCAGCTGGTATCTTCTGCCTCGTTTCTAATATTACGTCCTGCGGTATTCCGGTCTTGGGGTAGCGGTAGCAGTAGCGGTAGTGTGCGTATCCTAGTGCTGCTATAATTAATCCTATCCGGCTTATCTCTAGGTTCCTCTAATTCTGTTACTATCTTAAGATAATTCTATTTTAATATCCTGATAACCCGCTCCTCTTAATCTATCTGCACCTCAGCTTCTATTAAGTTGCTGCTGCTACTACTATTACTCTATTAGGAAAACTAAGTAGCTAATTTAGCCCTAACTGCTACTAAATTAAATTCTGGAATATGGGAAAATTTAGGTATTTTCTTTATAAATATATAGAGAGCGTCTATATTATTAGTAGCTATCTTTAAGTATACTATTCTATAGGAAGAAGGTTAAACTAGACCCCGCTTATCAGTTATCTACCCAGACTAAAAGTTATTCCTAATATATTACCGTATAATATATAATATACTAGCCTATACTTTATCTTAAAAGTATTCTGTATATTATTCCGGTAATACTTTCTCTGGCAGCTGTTTAATATATTCTTTCGCACTGGAATCCTTAAATATGTCGAACCGGGCTTGAATAAAGTCGAGAGCCTCCTGCTGTAGCAGAATAGATGCTGCCTCAGGTGCCGGCAGAGGCCCTGTATTCTATAAGAATAAACCTAGCCTCTTCTCTATTACTCGGATGAACTGATCTGAGTAGCTTTATAGTGCCGGCAGAATATCCCTCTGCAGTAGTAGCTTGTTGTTATCCCGTCGAGTGAGGCGGGCGGTATAATTAGGCTTGGAAGGAAACTAAGTTATAATATGATATATTATTAGGGATAATATCCTCTTATCCTCTCGGGCTAGGTAGAAAAGATAATAGGTATTGATAAACTGAAGCTGCAGTATCTTTAAGATATGCTTATATACTTCCTAATACTTATAATTGCTAAGCCTGCTTAGAAGCTTTGGCCGACGTAATGATATTAAATTTACTGTTTCTGCTGTTATATCGGGATAGAAAAGGTCTCTGACCCGCCTCTTTATATATTGTACTGAAAGCTAGTTGGACAGTTCCCCCTAATCTGATAGGGATATATCTTTAGCTGCTTTACTGGGAAGCTAGAAGAGGGTATATAGGATATTATAAATAGCCCCGAACTAAAACTAATAAACTGCCTTCTTTATTAGCTAGCAGCCCTTTTTACTATATTATATAGAGGGGTTAATTAGATAATTACTTATATTATTAATTCTATAACTAATTATCTAATTCTAGGTTATAATTCGAAAGGTTACTTTTTTAATTAATATATTATACTAATAGTTTATAATATCCCTCTATTATTTATTCCTTTAAATTATTACTAGCTGGTATAAGGGAAACTTAATATCGCTACTTAACTGTAATACCTGGATTATCTGCTTTTTAATAGCAGTATAGTTGCCCTGGAATAGATTTGGATTCTTAGAGGAAATAGCTGCTATCTGTAACCAGATTTAACTATAGCTATCTATCTTAACTGTATCCTGTCAGTTAATATATAGTATAAGGTTAAGCTTAACTGGGATTGTATCTAAAAGGCTAAATATTAATTCCTACTTCTGCATATAAGAAGGAAAATAATATATGCGCAGTATTAATTTGTTAGATATATTCTAGTTGTAGATTTTATATATCTACTATTCCTTCTTAGCTTTAGACTTTATCTTAAATATATATACCTTTAATACCTTAATATAATACTACCCTGCTATAATCTCTACCTGGGTTTAATTGACTATATACTAATTATTAAAATAAAAAATCCCTTTAGTTAGTATTTCTATTATTCTTTCCTCTAAATTGAGATATACCTTTATTTTTATTACCTTACTGCTACTATATAGTAGCTAGAGGTAGTATTCCTCTGCTATTCTATTTATACTACCTTACTTAAAGATATTAAGAAGCTTTTAGACTTACTCTTTATTAATCGGCTAATTCTAACTGAGTATCTATTTTAGAATAAGGTCCTTTATATATATTTACACTACAGCGATACGATGCAGTTAAGCCTATTCCCAGACAGACTCTCTAATCTAAAAGGAAATTCCCTTTCTTATCTTTACTAGAGTCTGATATAAACCTCCCTCTATATCATCCTCCTCTTATTATTACTTTCTTAGCTATATAGTATTACTATCTATTGCTATTCTTTAATAATAGTATAGTAGACTGGTTTTATTAAATAGATAATAATATCGAGGGCTTTATTTATAGTATTTTTATTATATACTTTCTATTAAATAAGTAAGACTGGGTAAGCTTTTATCTTAGTATATAGGGAGGTAACCTTCTGGTAATAGGGGAGTATTATAACTTATTTTTATATATATATCTAGGCTTCTGGTAAAAGCTGCTATATTTTATTTATAGCTGTGCTATAGAAAAGGGGTCAGCCCCTAAAGATAAGGGCTTAAATATATATACTAGGCTTGATTAGGATAGCTATAATAATCAGATATATTGCAGAGTCTTACTTTTTTATATCTATATATTTTCCTACTTTTTATATTCTTTTTTACTCTTTCTACTTAGACTTCTCTATTATACTATTCTGCTAAAGAGAGTATAAATTGTTCTTTATTCTATTTATCGGCTTCTTTATATATTATATTCTCTTTTCTATTCTGCTTTTTAAGAATAGAATTTATTAAAGGATTTATATTATTTTTATTTATATATAAAAGTTATTATATAAGTACCTACTCTATACTTTCTAGTTACTCTAGAGTATAAGAATAAGCTGCTTGCTTACTAGCTTAGCTATCTTTTTTTTTAACCTTAGGGTATAAGCTGCCTGCTTACCTACTTAGCTATTTTGTTTTTTAACTCCAGGGTATAATCTACCTACTTACTAGTATAGCTATCTTCTTTTTCTACTCCAGGGTATAAGCTGCTTACTTATCTACTTAGCTGTCTTTTTTTTCTACCCCAGGATATAACCTGCCTACTTACTAGCTTAACTGTATAAGCTTATTTATCTATCTATCTATCTATCTATCTATCTAGTAGCTTACTTGCCTTCTTACTTGCTTATTATATAAAAATCTACTTAGTAAACTTACCTCTACCTCTATATATAAAAACGCTCTTGTAAGGGACTATATATAAATATATATAAATATAATATAACTTCTAGACTGGCTACTAAGCAGCTTTATACCCTGCTCTCTAACTACTTCTAGGCTTAGTAGTAGTAGAAGGTATTTATTATAATACCCTAGCTTCTATTAATATTAGTATTTATATTAACTGAGGTATTTTCCTTAATACCAGGCTATTCTTACTACTATCTCTCCTTTTAGTTACTAAGGGTAGCAGCAAATGCCGTTATAATACCTGTTAGGGGCAGCTGGTATCTTCTGCCTTATTTTCAATATTATATTCTGTAGTATTCCAGTCTTGGGGTAGCAGTAGCAGTAGCAGTAGCGTATATATTCTAGTGCTGCTATAATTAATCCTATCTGGCTTATCTCTAGGTTCCTCTAATCCTATTACTATCTCAAGATGACCCTATTCTAATACCCTAATAACCCGCTCCCCTCGATCTGTCTGTGCCTCAGCTTCTATTAAGTTGCTACTACTACTACTATTACCCTATTGGGAAAATTAAGTAGCTAATTTAGTTCTAACTGCTACTAAATTAAATTCTGAGATATAGAAAAATTTAGATATTTTCTTTATAAATATATAGAGAGTATCTATACTATTAGTAGCTATCTTTAAGTATACTATTTTATAGGGAGAAGGTTAGACTGAACTCTACTTATTAGTTATCTACCCAGACTAAAAGTTATTTCTAATATATTACTATATAATATGTAATATATCAGCCTATACTTTATCTTAAAAGTATTCTATATATTATTCCGGTAATACTTTCTCTAGTAGCTATTTAATATATTCTTTTATACTAGAATCCTTAAATATATTAAACCGGGCTTAAATAAAATTAAAAGCCTCCTGCTATAGCAGAATAGATACTGCCTTAGGTGCCGGCAGAGGCTCTATATCCTATAAGGATAAATCTAGCCTCTTTTCTATTACTTAGATAAACTAATCTGAGTAGCTTTATAGCGCCGGCAGAATATCCCTCTGCAGTAGTAGCTTATTATTATTCTATTGAGTAAGGTGGGCAGTATAATTAGGCTTAGAAGGAAACTAAGCTATAATATAATATATTATTAGGAATAATATCCTCTTATCCTCTCAGGCTAGATAGAAAAGATAATAGGTATTAATAAACTGAAGCTGTAATATCTTTAAGATATACTTATATACTTTCTAATACCTATAATTACTAAGCCCGCTTAGAAGCTTTAGTTGATATAATAATATTAAATCTACTATTTCTACTATTATATTGGGATAGAAAAGATCTCTAACCCGCCTTTCTGTATACTATACTAAAAGCTAGTTAGATAGTTCCCCCTAATCTGATAGAGATATATCTTTAGCTGCTTTACTGGAAAGCTAGAAGAGGGTATATAGGATATTATAAATAGCCCCGAACTAAAACTAATAAACTGCCTTTTTTATTAGCTAGCAGCCCTTTTTACTATATTATATAAGGGGGTTAATTAGATAATTACTTATATTATTAATTCTATAACTAATTATCCAGTCCCAGGTTATAATTTAAAAGGTTGCCTTTCTAATTAATATATTATACTAATAGTTTATAATATCCCTCTATTATTTATTCCTCTAAACTATTACCAGCTGGTATAAGGGAAATTTAATATTGCTACTTAACTGCAATATCTAGATTATCTGCTTTTTAATAGTAGTACAGTTACCCTGGAATAGATCTGGATTCTTAGAGGAGATAGCTGCTATCTGTAATCAGATTTAACTGTAGCTATCTATCTTAACTGTATTCTATTAGTTAATATGTAGCATAAGATTAAGCTTAACTGGGATTATATCTAGAAGGCTAAATATTAATCTCTACTTCTATATATAAAAAGGAAAATAATATATATATAGTATTAATTCGTTAGATATACCCTAGTTGTAGATTTTATATATCTACTATCCCTCCTTAGCTTTGGACTTTATCTTAAGTATATATACCTTTAATATCTTAATATAATACTGCCCTGCTATAATCTCTACCTGGATTTAATTAACTGTATACTAATTATTAAAGTAAAAAATCCCTTTAGTCGGTATTTCTATTATTCTTTCCTCTAAATCGAGATATACCTTTATTCTTATTACCTTGCTGCTGCTATATAGCAGCTAGAGGTAGTATTCCTCTGCTATTCTATTTATACTACCTCGCTTAAAGATATTAAGAAGCTTTTGGACTTACTCTTTATTAATTAGCTAATTCTGACTGAGTATCTATTTTGGGGTAAGATTCTTTATATATATTTATGCTACGGCGATATAATACAGTCAAGCCTATTCCCAGATGGACTTTTCAGTCTAGAAGGAAATTCCCTTTCTTATTTTTACTGGGGTCTGATATAGACCTCCCTTTATATTATCCTCCTCTTATTATTACTTTCTTAGCTATATAGTATTACTATCTATTATTATTCTTTAATAATAATATAGTAGACTGGTTTTATTAAGTAGATAATAATATTAAAGGCTTTATTTATAGTATTTTTATTATATACTTTCTGTTAAATAAGTAAGACTGGGTAAGCCTTTATCTTAGTATATAGAGAGGTAACCTTCTAATAATAGGAGAGTATTATAACTTATTTTTATATATATATCTAGGCCCCTGGTAAAAGCTGCTATATTTTATTTGTAGCTATACTATAGAAAAGGGGTCAGCCTTTAAAGATAAGAGCTTAAATATATATACTAGGCTTAATTAGGATAGCTATAATAATTAGATATATTATAAAGCCTTACCCTTTTATATCTATATACTTTTCTACTTTTTATATTCTTTTTTACTCTTTTTACTTAAACTTTCCTATTATACTATCCTACTAAAGAGAGTATAAATTATTCTTTATTCTATTTATCGGCTTTTTTATATATTATATTCTCTTTTCTATTCTGCTTTTTAAGAATAGAATTTATTAAAGGATTTATATTATTTTTATTTATATATAAAAGTTATTATATAAGTACCTACTCTATACTCTCTAGTTACTCTAGAGTATAAGAATAAGCTGCTTACTTACCAGCTTAGCTATCTTCTTTTTTAACCTTAGGGTGTAAGCTGCCTGCTTACCTACTTAGCTGCCTTATTTTTCAACCCCAGGGTATAATCTACCTACTTACTAGTATAGCTATCTTCTTTTTCTACCCCAGAGTATAAGCTGCCTGCTTACCTACTTAGCTATCTTCTTTTTCTACCCCAGAGTATAACCTACCTACTTACCAGCTTAACTATATAAGCTTATCTATCTATCTATCTATCTATCTATCTATCTAGTAGCTTACTTGCCTTCTTACTTGCTTATTATATAAAAATCTACTTAGTAAACTTACCTCTACCTCTACATGTAAAAACGCCCCCGCAAGGGACTATACCTTAGCTCGGATAATCCCGGGCGCTCTTACCTCTAGATATTCTATATTAGCTGTATATATAGGCTTCGCTTTAGCTATATAGGTACCTATATTATAAAGGAGGAATATCTAGAATTATATTAGCTATAGAGCTGCTATATCCAGCGTAATTGCTATTAGGTTCTTATATAGCTATTTATAGTACTGGCTCTTCTAGAAAAGTATTTAAAGCTTCTAAAACTTCTAGTTATATACTAACTGAGGGGGCTGCTAAACCCAGTCTTAATATCTAATATCTAGCTAGCAGGAGTATATATCCAGTTAAGCCGGATTAAGACTAATTAAAACCAGGTCTTAAAGGAGTATTATATTTTTATATAAGCTAGGCTGGGTAAAGATATTCTTTAAATTATAGAATTAAAAGAATAGGTATAGATTCTTAAAATAGAAAAAGGCTTTATTACGTCAGGTTAAAATTATATAAGTATTAGCTTTTTATATAACTAATATCCAGAATACTATAAGATATTCCCAGGGGATATAATAGCTAAGATAAAAAGCCCAGCTCTTATCTTCTATATTTTACTAATCTAAGCTGGGCTTCTTCTAATATAAGCAGGACTTAGTATAAATTAGGTTATAAAAGCTGGGTATCTCTTATTATATACAGTCTAAAAGGGACTTATAAGCTGCTAGAAGTATAATTTTATTATAAAAATCCCGCTGCTAATTAAGGGAAAGGCTATTTAATAATACTGCTATCTTCTTACTGGCTGCTATATAAGGAAAAAAAAAAAAAACGGAGAAGTAATTACTGGTAGTAGTAAAGAAGCTAATATAAATATATTATATATAGGCTAGGTCTAGGCTATATAGTTAGATAATCTAATTAGTACTTAGGTTATACTTATAAGGGGGTATAAAAGAAAGATAGAAGCTAGTAGGGTCTTAAATTGCTAATAGGTTTTTTATACTAAGCTATATACTATTAATATTTTACTGCCTTATAATAATAACTGATTTATCGGGCAGGCTATTTTAAGTCTTATAGAAGAATAGCAGCTCTGATAGTTAGTTAGAGAGCAGATTCTGCTATTAGTAAAATAAGCCTTAAGGGTTATATATACTATTACTACTGCTAAATATATCTAATAAGTAAGGTAGGGAGTATTAAAAAAATTATACTCTTTCTTACAGGCTGTATATCTATTCCAGCTCTGGAATATTATTATATATACCTATACCCCGCCTAGTTAGAATTTGCTCTTCTAATAATAATATATAATATAGATATAAATATAGATATAATTACTAAGGGACTCTTATATTAATATTTACTTTAAAAATATATCTTAAATATATTCTTATATATTCTATCTTACTTATAGAGAAAGTCCTTGCCTCCTGCTATTTTCTAGTTATTAATTACTTTAAGAAACCCAGCTAAGATTAGATTATTTTAATTAGATAACTATAATATATATAATAAAAGTAGATTTAGTAGGTTAGTCCGATTTAATAACCTAGACTAAGTTAACTAGTTTAAAAAGGGGGGGGCGGGAGATAAAAGAGTAGGAGTATATAAATATAGTAATAAGAAGCGGGATATACTATTATAGGAGATTGTAGGGGAGCTAATAGAAATAGAAGAGTAAGATAGAATAGGTAATATTAGCGCTTCCTGCTCAGGCTTATTAGAATTCTGATATAAACTCTTACTTATTAGATTTTCAGTTAGTTTTACTGTAATAATAATTTTGCTCTGATCTACCTTGCCCTAGCTATATAGATATAAGGTAGAGAGTGAAATAGTCAGGGACTTTAAGTCCTCTAAATTCTATTATATAACTAGTAGTATATCTATATACAGTTCTATTAGTCCAGTTAGAACTATAAGTTGCAGGCTCTGATACCTTAATACTGCTAGAACTGATATATCTGCAGTCTCAGTATACTTACCTTTCCTACTGTAGCCTATTATAGCTTTAAGTAGCTATAGTAGAAGTAGTTTAGTAGAATAATTAAGCCTGGGGCTCTAATACCTGGGCTGTATTAGGTAAGGTTAATTATTAGAATAAGTAGAAGAGATAGCTTATAGCTATATAGAATAGATATTATTTTATTTATCTATTACTTATTATTAATATCTTTAAGTTTATTTCTATTTTAGATAGCTATTTAAGAGGAGGAGTAAGATACTATATAATAATCTATAATAACTATATAAAGGGAAGGTATTTTAATAATCTGTATTATTATATATAGTAAGTTTATTATATCTAATAAGAGAGGTAAATTAATTTATTTTAATTTATTATTTATTTATATTTATTATTATAATTAATTTACTTTTTCTTACTTTTTAAATATTAATAGTAATAAGAGATAAGAGTATTATAAGCTTAGATAGCCTGGCTATAATAGAAAAGTCTGTAAAATATTAACTTTAAGTCCTCTATATAATACTATTTATATAATATCAAGTTTATAATTAATCTAGTTAGCTACTAGTATTAAGCTGTTAATAGTATATAGGTTTTATTAGTTTAGAGGATATACTATTCTATTTTTAGTTAAGATTTAAATACTCCCTATACTAATTTCTATAGGTAGTAGTATAAGAGGTTTTTAATATTATACTACTTATATAATATCAGGTTTATAATTAATATTATTAGCTACTCCTATACTACTGATATAATATCAGGTTTATAATTAATATTATTAGCTGCTCTTCCTACTATTCTTATACTCTTAACTGGGGTAGTCTTATTTATATTAGGAATAGCTATTTAACTAAGATCTATAATTTTACGCCTTTTATATTAATTGCTATATATATCTAAATAGTAAAAAGAACTGCTAATATTAGAAAATATAGCTGCTATTTTATACTATTAACCTATCTACTTTTTGTTCTATATATTGCTTTTCTTAATTTACTGTAGATTCTTTTCTCTATTTTGACTCTATTTTTAAAATAACTAAGTCCCACCCGTACTACAACCCCAATCTAAATCCTAGAATAATCTCTGATTTCTACTTTTTACTCTTACTATCTAAATATATACTTTTAACCTCTACTACCTGCTCTTTTCCTTCTTCCTCTATATTCTATACTTTATCTTTTTTTTAATTTTTTTTTTTAATTTATTCTACTTTTTCCTAATCTTATTAACTCTATCTTTCTTGCTTTTATTTATCTTTTCTACTTCTACTACTATATTTTTATTTTTTCTTATTTCTTATCTCTTACCTTTTCTTCTTTATACTTTCTAAACCTAATATAACTTACTAACTTATCTTAAAAATCTTTATAATTTTTATTTACTTTCTTTCTTTTTTTTTCTTTTCTTTTTCTATTTATCTTTATAATAACTCCTTTTCTTATCTATTAAATAACTCTTATCTTATTTTACTTTTTTTCTCTTTTTAAATATATTACTACTCTCTTTTATATAATATACCTATAAAACTGCTATAAATTATTTTACCTTTACTAATTCTTTTCTTATTTTATACTACTCTTAATAACTTACTACTTAAACTGCTTTTTATCTTTATCTTTCTCTTTTTCTTTTTTTTATAATTAATATAAAAATACTAACTATTTTACTCTACTTATTAAAATTATACTTTAATTCTTAATTAAATCTTTACTACCTTTTATTATTCTTTTTTTATTCTATTTTTTTCTATTTTATTTTTATTTTTATAATTCTTATTTAAACTTAACTTAACTATCTATTAACTGCCTTAATTTTTTTATAAAAATACCTACTTTACCTTTAACTCTCCTTCTCTTCCCTCTAAATATAAATAAACTTCTAATTTTTACTTTTCTTTATTTTCTCTTTACTTATTAATATTCTAACTTTTCTTTTTTCTAACTTTATATTATTAACTTACTACTAATAACTTATCTTAAAATAACTATATCTTATTTACTTTCTAGTTTATACTTAATAACTCTTTTCTTTATAAGTTATATTCTTAACTTACTATGTTTCTTACTTTGTATTTTAATATTCTTAAACTTCTTCTTACCCTACTTAACTTTTTTCTTTTGTTTTTTTTTTCTTTTTTTTTATTTTTCTCTCTTGTTTTATATTCTAACTTTTATTCTATCTGCTTTCTTCTCTTTTCTTCTTTTTTACTAATAAACCTCTTTTTTTATCTACTACCTTCTCTTCCTTCTACTTCTTACTACCTAATATAAATACTTAATACTCTACTTTACTAACTATTATTTCTTACTGCCTACTATATATATATATATATATATACTTTTCTATACCTAAACTTTTTATTTCTTTCTTATCTACTTTAATACTTATCTTTCTTTCCTCCTTTTCTACTCTATATTAAAACCTAACTTAAAATAACCTTCTAATTTTATACTTACCCTCTTAATAACTATATTTTCTCTCTTTAATTCTAATAACCTCTACTTATACTAACCTTAACCTTTCTATTTACTCTTACTATTACTTCTAAATTATACCTTTCTTTTCTAACTCTTACCTACTTCTATATATCTATCTGTAATATTTATACTTACTATCTTAATACCCTTAATCTCCTTAATATATACTCCTTTTCTTTATTTAATTAAACTTCTAAACTACCTAATATTTACTATCTTTTTACTTACTTTATATCTTCTACTTTATATTACTTACTGCTTAATTTAATCTCTACTAACTACCTGCTTTTTATTTCTTAAACTTATTCTAATAACCTAAATATATTCTATTTTATAACTCTTCTTAAAAACTTATATTTAAATTTAACTACTTAACTTTTTATACTATTTAATATCCTATCTTTCTTATTTATACCTACTGCCTAACTTCTTTTTTTAATAATACTATTTTAAATTAGTTAACTCTCTTTTTTATCTCTTTACTATCTTTTTTATTTTATTCTTACTTATCTCCTCTATTTATACTCTTTTTCTTCCTACTTCTTTTTTAACTAATCTTACTATTTCCTAACTTTCCAATTTACTTTTTAAAACTATATTAAAACTTCTATTTTTTCTTCTCTTATTTTTCTTTTTCTTTTTTATCTTTTTTTCTCTTTCTTTTAATTTTTATACTTACTTTCTTTCTCTATCTTTTTACTAAACTACTTATTTTTTTTACTCTATCTTTTTTTATATACTTTCTCTTTTTTTTTTTTAATATTATAACTCTTTAATACTCTCCCTTTTTTCTTTCTTTCTACTTTACTTCTTTTTACTTTTTATATAATAACTCTTCTCTTAACTCTACTAATCCCTACTTTTACTTTTTTTTTTCTTTTAATTATACTTACTATTAACTTTTCTTTTACTTTTCTCTAATTATAATCTTAATAAATAACTCTAACTTCTAAATTAACCTTCCCCCCCTCTAATTCTTAAATAAACTACTCCCTCTAACTCTTAAATAAATTACTCCCTCTAATTCTTAAATAAATTACTACTCTATCTTCTCTTTTTTTCTTTTCTTCTCTTTTTATATCTAGTTAATCTATCTTCTATCTTACTCTATTTATATATTTATATATTCTACTTATATATTCTATCTATATATTCTACTTATATATTCTGTCTATATATTCTATTTATATATTCTATCTATATATTCTACCTATATACTCTACCTATATATTCTGCCTGTATATTCTGCTTATATATTCTATACTATATCTAATTATTTCTATATACCCTTCTACTCTACTTTATCTATTCCTACTATTTAACTTTATTTACCTGCTTTTTAATTCTATCTTAATTTTATTCTCTATATCTTATTCTATTTACTAACCTTTATATTATACTTAACCTATTCTTACTATCTCTAACTCTATCTATCTATATCTATATTCTACTTAATCTATCTCTATTATATTCTATTCTATTAATCTATTTTATATTTTACTTAATCTATCTCTTTATATTATATTCTATCTATATATCTGCCTACTATCTATCTATCTTTCTTTCTATTCCCCCTCTCTATTTTATCCCCTTTATAACTCTTCTATCTTATTAATCCTATTAACCCTTCTATATTTACCTATCTATAAACCCTCTTATTTACTATCTATTCTATTTCTTATCCTGCCTATCTGCCTATTTATTCTATTTATTAGTTAACTTTTTTATTCTATTCTATCTGCCTATTTCTATATCTAACTTAATTTATCTGCCTGTAACTTACTTTAAATACCTACTCTCTATATCTTACCCAGTCTACCTATATTATATCTACTCTATTTACTTACTTTTTTATCTTATCCCTTTTAAATACCTGCCTATCTGATATTATCTGCCTATTTAACCCCCCCTTCTTACTCTCTCTATATAGATATACTTCTATATTATCTTATCTATCTACCCCCTTAATATATCTTATCTATTTACTTTTTTATCTATTTATCTTCTCTACTAACCTCTACCCCCCCTTCTATCTATTTATACCTATATTCTAATCTATCTATATACCCCCTATACTATTTATTTATTAATTTTATATCCCTTTATTTATTTACTATTTATTCTAACTTATTTCTACTGCTAATTTAATTATCTCTTAATCTTAATTTAATAGACTTACTTTATAACCCGGGATATTATTTTATTTCTATATTTTTATTTATTAATTTCTTTTATACTTACTATAGGCAGTTTAGCAGTATAGATATTATTATATAATTATATAATACTTACTTTTTATATATCTGCTACTCTTATCTTTATATTATACTGCTACTTTATATAGGCTATTAATTATAATAAGCTACTACCTTTTTTAATTTTAATTTTATTTATTCTACTATTTAGTACTTATTTTTATAATATTCAGTTATTATATAAAATAGTACTATTTACTTTAAATACCTACTTACCTTTTATTTTATATTAACTGCCTCCTCTATATTTCTCTATAATAACTTCTATAATATTTTAATTACTTTTTTCTTTTTATATTATAATTAATATTAATACTTTTTATTACTTTATAAAAAAAAATCCCTTTTAAATACCCCCTTTATATAGCTACTATATATATTATATTTCTTTTATTTATTAAATCTATCTTATTCTAACTACTAATATATATATTTTATTATATTAAAGTATATTTTAATTACTTTTTATATTACTTTATAATTCTATTCTCTTTTTACTTTTTAACCTACTTTTTTTCTAATTATATTACTACCTAATATATTTAACTTACTTAAATTATACCTCCTACTTTACCTTTTTATTTTACTACCTTCTCTAACTATATATATACTTTTATTATATTATTAATATTAGTAGTAATTATATCCTCTACTTCTATTATCTTCCTAATATACTACTACTATTATTTTATTCCTTATACTCTTTATACTACTAATATCTTAAATAATACCCTAGGATACTAATATATCTTTATCCTATCCTACTTAAATAACTATCTATTATAACTTACCTCTACCTACTAATAATATATTACCTATAGTAATATATAATTAAAATATATTAAAAATTATATAAATCTCTACTTTATTATTATCTCCTCTTTTATCTTCTCTATACCCTTCTATATATTCTTCTACTTCTATATACCCCTCTTAGAATATATTTCTATCTAGTACTTAATATCTATAGCACTCTATATTATATATACTATATAATATTCTATTTATATAGCTAATATATTCTTAAACTGATATAACTTAGCTATTTTTATATTATCTATACCTTCTAATTCCTCTTATTTTCTTAAATTAGCTGCTAACTATATTAATAATTAGCCTTAATCTCTACTTTCTATCTCTTTTTCTTATCCTCCTCTACTCTATCTACCTACTTACCCTTCTTATTCTCCTACTATAGCTTATACTCAGTTAACTTATATATTGCCCTTACTATTAATACCTCTGATATATATTATATACCTCTTCCCCCTTTATATACCCGATTTAATTCTTATTACTATCTATCTCTTAATTTAATACCTCTTATTAGTATTATTTTCCCTCAGTATATTTAATTATATTATTATTCTATACCTACTTATCTTACTGCCTATTCGTTTTATATAATTATTTCTTATTTTCCTACTTCTTTTACTACTTCTACTACTCTAATTATAACTATTAAATTACTATAACTAACTTATTTTTCTACCCCTCTTACTCTTTTTATCTGCTTTCTTATACTATATTTACTAACTATTAGAAGATCCCTATATATATAACTAAATATATACCCGGGTTATTAATATCTATCTCTAATATATTTATTACTACTATCTATCCCGCTCTGCCTTTTATACTAATTCTCTATTTTTCTATCTACTAAGCCTTTTTTTTTATATTACCTACCTCTTACTAATATCCTATATAACTTAATATTACTATAATTTATTCTATTCTTTTAATTATCCCTCTATATATAATTACCTTATTCTAACTGTATATTACTATCTACCTTTATATAATCTTATATATCTATTTTATAATTATATTATCCTTCTTATCCTTTTTCTCTCCCTTTCTATTAACCTTAATTTTTATCTTTTTCTTTTTTTTTCTTTTTTTTTTAACCTATCTTATTTCTATTCTTTATAATCTTAATTCTATACTGGATATTTAGTTATATTATTAGCTCTTAGAATATCTATATATACTCTGGGATAAATTATAATATAGCAAATAATACCTTTTCTATAACTTTTTTAATATTACTATTAAATATATTACTAGTATTCTAAACTTCTATATTACCTGCCCTAACTAGACTACCTGCAGTTAAAATATCTTAAAATATTATAATACTATATAGTACTTATCTACTATAACCCAGTCTAATCTTTACTATCTATATATACTTAATAAATACCCAGAATCTTTTTATTACTACTAACTTAGATATTATAAATACTAATAATACTGCCTGTTATATACCTTAGCTACTCTATATATATAAATTAATATCTATCTTTATATACTATATATTTATATTATTTTCTAATACTACTAATAGTATTATTATAATTATTATTCTATTAGGTATATAATATACCGGCAATATAAATATTAAACTCTTACCCCCTTCAGTTAGTATAATTTATATAATTAGCTACTTATTCTATATTATAGCCTATATAATAAGTTCTTATAACCCCTAGAATATAATAGCAGGCTCTATTATCTGCTATAACTAACTCTATATATCTATATAGTATAACTATCTAAACTGCTTCTGCTATATATCCTTCCAGTTAGTATTAAATATACTCTAGCTCTATTTTACTCTAGTAATTTACTCTATCTAATTCTTAGCCTCTAATCTAAAAAACTAATACTATTATATACTAACCTTATAGAACTGCTCTTAACTGTATATTATATCTAAATTACCTTATTTAAATATCTATATATATATTAACCCTCTATATATAATTTATATTCAGCCTGTAAATTATATATACTATTAATTAAATTATAGATCTTTTTATTTTTATTCTTATTAAATTTATTACCTATACTATTTCTAAATATTTTATTAAAATACCAGTTAGAAATACTAATTATAATATACCTCTATATACTAATATTTAACTTATATTTAGAATACTTAGTATTATACTACTATAATACCTACCAGGCTTAGTTACTTATCTATTTAGGCTTATAAAACTACTCTATAAATACTGCCTCTTCTTTCTAATTCTTTTCTTTTTTTAGTATATCTAATACCTTACCTTCTTAATTTCTATCTTACTCTTCCTACTTTTTTCCTTTATCTTCTACTATCTTACTCTTATTATTTACTATATCCTAACTCTCTTTACTTCTATTTTTTTTCCTTTTTTATTTTTTTTCTTTTTTTACTTCTTTACTTCTTTTCTCTACTTTCTTATTTCTCTCTACTAGCTTTTTACCTTTTTTTTATCTTTTTCTTCTTTTTAACTTACTTCTTAAAACTGCTTATTACTATATTTATCTTTCTCTTCTTTTTTCTATTTTCTTCTACTATCTTATTAGCCTATAAAAATATACTTATCTTTCTCTTCTACTTAATTATCCCCTATATATTCTACTAAAATAGTAATACTAACTATATATATTATATTAATAACTCTCCTACTTTATAGAATAAAAATTAATAAATTACCTTAATTTTAAATAACTTTTAGAACTTCTTATAATATATAATTATAAAATATACTATTATCTTATAGATAAAAATATTCTATATCCTGCTATTTATTATATTCTATATATATAACCCTAATAACTTAGATATATATATAGATTAGCTTCCAGTAATATATATTAATATCTATATTAACTCTTAAAACTTTTTAACCTCTTAATTATATTTCTAAATAGCCTCTTTTCAGTATAGAAACTTAGGATCTAATAACTTACTTATCTATACCTCTTACTACTATACTAACCCAGCTAAATATTTTACTACCTACTTATCCCCTATTTAATCTATCTCTAGTTAGCCTTATTTTTTAAAAATAAATACCTTAACTTACTCTTACTATATTAATTCTTAATATATAACTATAAAATTCTTAGTAATATATTATAAATTAATAGCTAGTCTTTTTTATCTAACCTTCTTATTTATTTACCCTTCTATTTTAATACTTAATAACTTATAGAATATAATATTTTAGTAGCTATTATAGTTAACTTAGCTAATATCTGCTATATCTCTGCTACTATATTATATATAATATCTAATATCTTGCCTATACTAATCTATATATTACTATATTTAATTTTATTACTAAATTAATTAATCTTCTTTTTATTTAGTATTATAAATTAGATTCTTATTCTATATATTTATATATTAATAATTTAATTTATTAGTATTAGGTTTATTTCTTTTTTATTAGGTATTTAGGTTATAAACTGCTATACCTTTTTACAGATAATATAAAATAACCTATCTACTTTTTTCTTAGCCTTCTACTTACTTATAGTCTATTATAACTATATAATTTAGTTATATTATTTTAATATAAACTAATATAATATTAAATACTGCACTCTTTTAATAATAGCAGATAATATTAGTATATAATTAGCAGCTATAACCTACTCTCTATTAGTATCTAACTTTATAATAGCTAATATACTAATAATAATACTATTATAATACTTATTAGTCTTTAATAAGTAATTAAAATACTTAATAATAATATTAATATAATACCACTCTAACCAGTTATCTATAAATCAGCTAATAGTATCAGTTCCAGTTATAACCTATATAATAGCCTATATAAATACAGCCTATACCTTTTCCTATTATATTATTATATAATATAGCAGCTTTTTATTTATATACTTATATTAGCCTTCTTAATTATTAAAGTTATTTAAATTATTAGAATTATCTATATTTAAATTATCTATATTTAAATTATCTATATTATCTATATTTATATCCTCTATAGTATCTATATCCTCTAATTTCCTTATCTTCCCCTATAACTCTAACTATACCTAAATATATATTATAATCTGCTACTGCTTCTTATATTACACCTATATATCCAGCTCTATAATCCCTTTAAATAGCTTATTAGAAGTAATAGTTACCTTCTTTTATTTAATCTTAAATAATTTAGCTATACCAGGGCTATAATAACTAGTAGCTATATATATATTATCTAATATATACTTAAAAATCTCCTATATCTTTTATAATATCTATTTATTTTCTCTAATTAGTTATAATACCTACTTTTATAATTAGATCTTATTAATATAAGCTAAATATCCTGGCTATCTAGTTTGCTTTAACTATCTCTTAGTATCCTACTTATTACTGGTATCCTAAATCTGAATATCGGCCTTACTCTTAAATACCTATTAGGCCTTTTACTATATAATTATAATAAACTCAGCCTGGCAGCTAGCCTGGTTTACTTTAGGTTCTTTATTATTTAATAGGATACTCTAGCTAACTTTAAACTAACTGCTAGCTATATAATTCTAGAAAAAATACTGATATTAAATACCTATTCTCTATAGTACTAGTAGTATAGCTGCTATAAATACCTTAATAACCCGATCTTATTTCTATAGATTAACCTATCTATACTTAACTTTATAATACTAGCAGATATATTAGAACTAATAGGCTATATATAGATACTAGTTATATTCTAATCTATTATTCTTTAGTAGTAGGATAAATAGAATTAGAGCTATTATTAGGGGTAGTACTAACTATTACTATAATTTTTTTTAGTTATAAATAATACCGGGGATAGTTTATACTATAGCTTAGATCTTTTTTATCTAGCTGCTTACTGCTAATACTATATAATATAACTTTATATAGCAGGTTATTTTATTTATAATATATCCCACTTTATATAACATATATAATAAGCATATGCTACATCCAAGTATGCGCCGTACTTTTCCCTTAAATATATAACTCTCTATATTATTAATTCAATTTCAACTACCAAATATGCCACAGCAAACTACTAAAGCTAGAACCCTTCTTGCCCTTCAAGCCCTTTAAAACGACCCAAAATTAAGTATCCGACGCGCCGCATTGATATACGAAATAGATAAGCGAAGGCTACGTTGCCGACAGAATGGCATTCAATCTCGATGCGATTGGATCTCGAAATTGCGTTGCCTATCTGATCTAGAGGAACAGATTATTGTTCAGTTTATTCTCGACCTGGATTTGCGAGGATTTCCCCCGCGACTGCGTGGTGTTGAAGAAATGGCTAACCGACTGCTTGCTAACTGTAATGTGTTACCTGTTAGCAAGTACTAGGCTTCTAACTTTGTTAGGTAATAACTAGAGCTTAAGATGTGTTTTTTTTATAAATATAACTATCAGAGGGCTAAATGTAAAGATCTAACTATTATTTGTAATTAGTTCCAGCTTGTGGAGAATATAATTGCGAAATATGGTATCGACCTAGCTGATATTTATAATTTTGATGAGACTGGCTTTATAATGGGTATAATTGCAAGTAGAATAGTTATTACAGGCGCAGATAGGCGTAGAAACTCGAAATCAGTCCAGCCTGGAAACTGGGAATGGGTTATAGTTATTCAGGCGATTAATGCGGAAGGCTGGGCAATCCAGCTATTTATCGTGGTTGCAGGCTAATATTACCTTACTAACTGGTACTAAGAAAGTAACCTCCCGGGCGATTGGGCTATTGTAATAACTTAAAATGGCTGGACTAATAATAAGATAGGTTTTAAGTGGCTTAAGTATTTTAATCGGTATACAAAGGATCGATCGACTAGTTGCTATTATCTTTTAATTCTTAATGGGCATGAAAGTTACTACTCTGTTAACTTTGAGAAATATTATAAAGAGAATAATATTATTATGCTTTATATGCCGCCTTATTTATCTCATCTACTCCAGCCTCTTGATATAGGGTGCTTTAGGCCGCTTAAAATAGCCTATAGTTAAGTAATTGAGTAATTAATTAGGTGCTCTATAACTCACGTTTCGAAGACCGAGTTCTTCCCAGCCTTCTACGCTGCCCACGAAGCCGCCATGACAAGGAGTAATATTAAGGGAGGTTTTCGAGGGGCCGGACTTGTTCCCTTAAACCCAGAAAATGTCATATCGAAGCTTGATATGCAGCTACGGACTCCAACACCGGTAAGGGAGGAGATCAGCCTCCCCGACCCTTGAGTCTCGAAGACCCCAAAGATTGTGCTTGAGGCTAGCTCTCAGTCTGAATATCTTGAAAGACGAATAAAAAGGCATTAGAGCAGCTCTCTAGTATTAATTCTTAAGGCGCTTAAGTTACTTTTAAAAGGAATAAAGGCAATAATATATCAGAATGCCCTATTGAAAGCTGAGGTCCAGATCCTTCGACAGGCAAATGAGACTCTTAGTAAGCGGCATAGAGCAAAAAGAACCCGCCTATAAAAAGAAGGGAATATAACTCTAGATGAGGGAAGGGATGCGATAGATTAGAGAGACGTTGATGTGCAGGTAGTGGCTGAATCGTCGAGAAGTAGTGGTCGACGGAGGTTGGTGCTACTGAAGGAAAGGCGCTGTGGAACTTGTGGAAAGGCTGGTTATAATATAAGGACTTGTCAGGCTGTAATTGAGACCTCTATAGAAGAGTATAGTAATTAGTTTTAATTGATTGGATACTTTATTGTGTTTTTATTGAAGTTTTAATCTTAAAGGGTTAGGAAAAGTGCGGCGTATACTTGGATGCGGCGTATGCTTATTATGTATGTTATCTAGTAAATTATAAATAGGTATTTAGGTAAATAAATAAATAGCTCTATCTTAATAATATTTATATATAATAAATATAATAATTATATAAACCTAACTCTTCTATTTTAATTTATTTAGTAATTATTTTTAGCAAGTTATTATAGTAGCATTTAGAACTTTAAATTAGACTCTTTTACTAATAAATCCTACTACTTACTACCTTATCTACCTATATTAACTCTTTCTTATACTCTACTTTTAATATCATCTACAAAATATATTCTTAACTTTAACTATATTATAATACTGCAAATTAAGTTATCTTATCTTATAAATATATATATAATATACTCTTACTGGTATCTCTTTATATATATTTCTTTTTTAATTTTATTCTCTGGGTTTTAAATAAATTCTTTATTATTAATTTTAAATAAATTCTACCTTCTGTTATTAATAGTGCAGTTTCTGTTTATATAGTATTTTAAATAAACTCTTCAAAGAGTTTATTTACAGATTGCAGTTAGGCCTGCCGGCATAAGCTGCTATTATAAGCTGCTATTACAAGCTGCTATTACAAGCTGCTATTACAAGCTGCTATTACAAGCTGCTAATACAGGCCTGCCAGCACAAGCTGCTATTACAAGCTGCTTTTACAAGCTGCTATTACAGGCCTGCCGGCGCAAGCTGCTGTTACAAGCTGCTATTACAGGCCTGCCGGCGCAAGCTGCTATTACAAGCTGCTATTGCAAGCTGCTGATACAGGCCTGCCGGCGCAAGCTGCTATTGCAAGCTGCTATTGCAAGCTGCTATTGCAAGCTGCTATTGCAAGCTGCTGATACAGGCCTGCCGGCGCAAGCTGCTGTTGCAAGCTGCTGTTGCAAGCTGCCGATACAGGCCTGCCGGCGCAAGCTGCTGTTGCAAGCTGCTGTTACAGGCCTGCCGGCGCAAGCTGCTGTTGCAAGCTGCTGTTGCAGGCCTGCCGGCGCAAGCTGCTGTTGCAAGCTGCTGTTGCAAGCTGCTGTTGCAGGCCTGCCGGCGCAAGCTGCTGTTGCAAGCTGCTGTTGCAAGCTGCTGTTGCAAGCTGCTGTTGCAGGCCTGCCGGCGCAAGCTGCTGTTGCAAGCTGCTGTTGCAGGCCTGCCAATACAGGCCTGCTGGTGCAAGCTGTAAAATAAGATAATTCCACACGGATACTGTTAAAACCCTTAACCCTCTAGACCCCACTTAGGTTTATTTAGCGCCTTCTAATTGGCTCGAGTGGTTTGGGGTATTTTACAACTGGTATTTTCCCCCCCCGGTCGCGCGCGCCCCACTGTGCAGCGGATTTTTATTAGTTTGGGCTACTGGTATTCTGGGTAAAGTACCAGCTGCCTGTTGGTTAGGAATAGGATAATTACTAGAATAATTACCTGCTTTTTACTTTTAAATTATAAGAGCTTTTAATTTTTAAAAGGCAGGTATTAATTATATCTAGACTTATAAGTAAAGTAGCCTCTTAGTTTCTTAGCTATTTTAGCTTTTCTAGCTACTTAATATAATAGTATAATATAAGCTATTAGTTTAAAATACTTAATATAAAGAGTATTATAAACCTAGTAACTATTTTAATAGTAGTAGTTATTATACCCTCTAGTAGAATTTCTAGTATTACTATCTTAGTAATTTTAATTATAATTTAGTATTAATTTAGTATTATTTTAAATAGGTAGCTATAAAAAAAAGCTTTAAAATTATAAAGGGAAAGTAGTTATAGTAAGTAGGCAGCTAGATATTATAAAAAGGTACTATTCTTTATATTTTAAAATTAAAGCTTAAAATTTTAAAAGTAAATTTTAAGTATATCTATATAAATAAAAAAGTAAAGTACTCAGGCTTCTAGCTAGTTATATAAGCTAGCTAGTAGAGCTATTTAAATTTCTATTATACTATAATATCTAGCTTTTTTAAAACCTAATAAATAGGTAGTTTTTTTTATTAAGTTATAAAATAGATTCTATATATAGTTATCTATAATATTTTTATAGACAGTTAGCTTCTTATATAACTTTAGTAGCTTTTTCTACTATTAAAAGTACTTATTAACCTATTCTTACTTTTATAAAATAGTATAATTTTATTTAGTAATTAATTATTTTATATAAATTAAAAAGCTATTTATTCTAAAGAGTTATTATTATTACTATTTTATTAATTAATTTTATTTTATTTTATTATACCTTTAGAAATTGCAGTTTAAAATAAGAAATTAAAATATATAAAATTATTATACTAATAGAATAATTATTATTATAAAGCTATAGAGTACTATATATATTTATAATTATTTTAATTAGCTAGATATTTAGTATATATATTTAAAATTATTATAATTAGCTGGAATTTTTTAAGCTAAAATAAGATTTTCTATTATCTAATAAGCTTAAAATACCAGTATAAATTACTAGCTAGAAATAATTTCTATTTTTACTTTTAAAATTTATATAATTTAATTAATTTAAATAGAAAATATCTAAAAAAAAAGTATATATTATATTTATAAGTAAATCCTCTATATATTTATATAGAATGCACCTTTATATCTTTAAAATCGGATTTTCTAGGGATTTTTAAGATAATATTTAAAATTAAAAAAATTCTACTAAATAAAACTTTCCACTCTCTTAACTCTACCTCTAAAATTATAATAGATAAATATAAGCTTATTCCACTTCTATAAATTCTAACTAACTATAAATAGATTACTAGAATTACTTTATAAATACTATAATTTAGAATTATTAGAAGTACTATATAATTCCAGTAATCCTTACTAAACAGCTAGTATATAGTTAACTAAAAAGTATACCTCTTCTAGATATAACTCCTTAGCTATTAATATAACTTAATTATCTAGCTTACTATACCAGCTAAATATTACTAGATATAATACCCTCACTCTACTATTTTACCCTACTTATAGTAACTATACTATAACTTACACCTAGATATTTTAATCCCTACTAGAACTTAAATTCTACAATTTATACCTACTCTATACTAATAGTTTAGAATAAGTACAGCTGTTATATATAGTATAAGATATATAGATTAAAACTAAAAATATAAAAAAGCTAAAGTAGAAATAGTATAGCTTAATTTATATTAAATAGCTAAGTAGATACTATTAGATATAAATATAGACTGAATCTAGAAATATATCGATTTTATTATTAAGGAGGATTTATACTTAAGTAAGCAGTAACTATAGAAGAATTAAAGCGGTTCTATAAGACTTATAGCAGAGAATAGAAAATCAGAGGATACAAATAGTATAGAATCTTAAGGGGGCATAGGTGATATAAACCCTCCTGAGCTTAACATCTTACAATTTAGAATCTACTTTACATATCTATATCTAGACAGTCCTCCTTAGATTAAATCCTACATAACCCTCCACGGAGAAGATTGATAGTATCCAAATCATCCTTAATCGATCCCAACTTCTTGACGTCGGCGTCTTTCATATCCCTCCTCGCGGTAGCCGCCTTGCCCCAATTCTCGCGACCCAATCCTGCACCCGCCAAGGTACTAAACACAGTCATGAATGCGTTATCAGGGTCTTGGACGATGGCATACGCCATCAGTCCCGCCTCGCCAGCGGCCTCAACCATCTGCAAAGCGGCTCGAATCGCAGTCATACTGCTCGCCGCTGCCACTTCACCAACGATGGGGATAAAGAAGAGAATGCCACCGATGAAGTTGGCAATCATCGCCTCTCTCTCTGCCTTGGCAATCTTCTTGGCTTCCTCGACGACCTTTTCCATGCTGTCCACTGCCTGAGCCATTGTCAGCGCCGGGAGAGACGCTGCGTCGACTAAGTCTGACCAGTTGAGCTGGGAATCCAGATCGCCGATGGTCTTGAGTAGCCGGAGGCGCTGAAGGAGGTTCTTGGACTTGTCGTACGACTTGCCAATGACGTCCTTGGGATTGAAAACCTCGATGTTGTCGCTGGCTTGAGGATAGTTCCAAAACCAATCATCCTGTCTCCTCTGACACTCCTTGATGTCTTCACCAGCCATCTGGCACCCGTTGGCGACTTTCACGTCGATATCCCCGAACTTGATCCAGCTCTTCTCAATGCCAGAGTCTTTGGCGATGGCCTTGTAGAAGCCATCCGAGTCTTGCAGGGTAAATGTCGTATTGGGCACCGTTGTGTGGAGCCAGTCGATGCCATCCGACCCGTCCTTGTAGACTGTTGGACAGGTGCTTGTCTGTGTTCCCATGCCGTTTTTGCAGCCGGATGATTTATCGCAGTTATTCGCGCAACTAGCGAAATTACAGCCGCTGCAACATGTCCTATATTTGGTTTCTTCGCACTTGAAGTAGTCGCCGGCGTGTCCGTTGCCCATGAAGGCGTTGATCTGAGACGGCACTTGCTCCTTGGTGTACTCCTCGTAGACCTTGAACCTGTCGTCGTAGCCGTCATCAATCAGCCCGTTGTACCTGCTGAGCGCATCGTCCATGATGCTGATTTCAACATCGACAAGGTACTGGTCCATGCAATAGGGTGGGACCTTGGACTTTCGGTTCTTGAGTTGACTCAGGCTGGTAAAGTCAGAGTCACAGTCCTCGAAATGGTTAATTATCGTGGCCACGTAATTTGGGTCGTAATCGTCCTCTTCTTCGCCAGTACCGCTGACAAAGAGTTAGTATACGACGGTTTTATTCTAGTGAAAAGCGACTTACTCAACAAACTCTTGTAAATCGACAGCCCAGTCGGATGTTCCAGCGAAATTGTAAGACGCGTAGAGCTTCGCCCGGGATGCCTTGGTATCTTCGTCCATATAGGCAACCCACTCCGTGTTGTTGTAAACCAGTATATTTGACCCAGCATCAGTCCACTGCTTTGTCACCTTGCCGTAGTCGATAATATCTTGAATCTCTGCGTCCGAGATGTAGCCAGCAGTATTAGTACAACGACCCTTTGCCGCGTTTGATACTCGTGGACTGCCCGTGAATTTGCACGTCGGCCCAGTGCAGCCAGCCTGGGCCATCTTGAAAGATCGCCCGTAGCTTGAAACTCCAACCACGACCTTGTTAGATGGGACACCTGCCTTGGTAATCATAGACAGGGAGTCTTTTGTCTCGGTGATATTCACATGGGAGCGGAGACAGTTGCCAGTGGGACAGCCAGGCGAGGTCCATTTGTTATCGTAGTCCCACTGGCCATGAAGATCATATGTCATGTAAATAATATAGTCGATCTTGGACCCCATCTCCTTCACGGGAAAGGCTTTGAGGTACCAATATGAAGCCGGAGCTGCGAACGAGACTGACTTGCTGGTGCCCAAGGCTGTCTTGAGGCCACTCAACGTCTGATAGAAGTCCTTTCCGGCACTAGCATCCCCGGAAGGAATGTCGGGAATGTCGGGCGCCTTCGATCTTGGTTAGCATCAACCCATACATATTGTGCTGTAATACAGCAGCACTATCGATAGTGTGTGAGACAGAGTGGTCACTTACCCCCGGATACTCCCAGTCAAGATCAACACCATCCAGATTGTGCTTCTTAACAAAGGCAACGATATTACTTGTGAACGTAGCTCGGTTCGCAGGCTTGACAGCTTCACGTAGAATGTTATAGGTCCCCGGCTTCGTGCTAAAGTCCCACCCACCAAAGGAAATAATCTTCTTGATTCCAGTCATAGCCTTAAAGAGGTTGAACTGACGTAGGGAGGCGCTGACGTCGACATCGAAGGTCGAGGTGACGTCGGCAAAGGCGAAATGAATATGCGTGTACTTGGATTTGTCGATTTCATCAACGTCCATATTCAAGCACTTGCGTTTCGAGTTCCAGGCTTCAAAGTAGGCAACACGCATGGTCTTGGCTGGTGCCGTGCCCTTGATGATATCTCTGCCACAGCTGGAAATACCTGGATGTGTTAGAAGGATCTCAATAAGTATAGATAAAGTATAGGCAATAGTTGACTTACATGAGTTCTTCCCTTTAGCAGTCGTGCCAGGAGCACCAGTAGCTGCCTTAGCAATAACGCAAAAATCGTCAGTCATTCCGCATTTGCCCCAGACGTTACAGCAAACGTTCAAGGGACAAGAATTCAACTTAGCCCAGGTATCACTGCTCCCAGAAGATGGCTTCTTGGTGCCGGGAACCTGCGGCCCGCAGACAGCATCAGAGATGGATGAAGGGAATGGAGGCGTGCCGGTACTCAGACAGATGGAAGTTCCACGCCAGAGCAACTTGCACCCGTTCCAGCCCCACGTCTTCTTGTTAAAGGTTTCAATCTTCTCCACGGTGATTCCGTGAGAGACGGCAATGGTGGCACAGTTGTCGTCCGCCTTGATGGCATATGCAGCGCAAGAACCGTCCTTGCTAGGCTTGGGTGCGATGTCGGGGAGTTTACCACGGGTACAGCAGACAGGCTGGCCAACCATCAAAGCGGAGCAGAACTTGGAGTCGCTGTGAAGCTTGGTGAAGTCAGCGGCCTTGAGTCCGCACTTTTTCGCCATGGACGCGCAGGAGTCCCCGCTGATGACAGATTTGGTCTTGCAAGTGCCATCAGAGTTGGCAGCAGGAATAGGATCGGGCAGCGTGCCGGCAGAGCAGCAGACTTTCTGTCCTGGAACGAGAGTGTTGCAGAAAGTCTTGGCCGAGTTGTACTTTTTCAAATCTGCCAGCTTGATGCCGCATCGTTTGGCCACAGCTTCACAGCCGTCGTTGGCCTTGACTTCAGTAGTCTTGCAAGTAGCTCTAGAGGCGAGTCTTGACCCCGACCAGGCGTGGGCCGCTTCTGATGACGCGGAGGACGAGGATGTTGCATTGTTGGATCCTTGAATCTGGCCAGGAACTCGTAGAGATACTGTCATCCAGTCCTCCTGATCGCCAGATACACATCGTCCGTCTGCCCAGGTGCGGATCACCTCCTGGACGAAAGGCAAGCGATCGGAGGTAGTGGAAATGATTCCGACCGCGTAGTCAGACCCACGCCCATTTCCAGTACAGAGCTGGGCAATTCTTGTCCCAGAAAAGTTCTCTTGCCTCGCGGCATCCTCCAAGAAGCGGCTCAAGATATCAGCATGGAGACCGTGTTGGTATACCTCAGCGCCGGCGAACAAGCCAATGGCCGAAGACCGCGAATACCCAAAAGCCAAGACATTTTGAGTGCAGTTGGGCTGTTTTGTGCTCAAGTAGTTTTGAACTTGGTGTCCTGCGGAAAGAAGATCATCGAGAGAGACCTTCTTATCGCTGGTGTGATTGCCGCTCATGGTGACAGAGGCTTGAATTATGTCGTGGTTGGGCGTCGAACAGACTGCTGCAACATCATCGCTCGACCCCTCCATAGCCTTTTGTACCAAGCTAAACTCGGCTTTGCATCCCCTGATGGCTGTCACAGGAGCTTGTCCATCGGGATTGGCATCGTTCTGGACGTTGAAGCTCAACAGCATGGTTTCGTTGCAAGCCGCCACGCTAGATTCGTCGGGGAACATGAACCATGACGACAAGTCTTCAGGGGCGGCCGAGTCAGCGCCAGCAGTTTGGCACGACGAGGGACATGCCTGAACTGCTTGCGTCCGGTTGACTGATGCGTGCCACTCCTCAAGGCTTGCATCTTGGCTAGCAGCAGCCGTTGCTATTGACCCTGCTGCCAAGAGTAGTGGGATGAGAGGAGATTGTAAAAAAAGAATCATGATGAACGAGAGGAGGCCCAATGGCCGTTAACAATAGTCAGAATAATGAATGTGTGGCAAATGAATGGTAGGAAGATAAGATCTGATGAAAAGAATGTACGATCTGGCGGAAAAGGAATGTGAGCCCCAAGGAGAGGGAAGAATGGATGCCTTGAAAGGGACAGAATAAGGCGAAAGAGGCCGTTCCTCCAAGATGATATTAGCGGAAGTAAACCATGCCTCATTTCAACCTCAACCCTCTCATAGGCACAGGTCCGATGCCCTTGCACGAAATGCGGCAAGAATGAGTTGAGATTGGCCCACATCAATGCATGTGAGTGATCCCTGCCGCCAGGTACGCACGCACATGTAGCTGCGGCTGCAGCCGAGGTCAGCCGAACGGATCCTCCGTGTTCCCACTCTCGACAGGCAGAATCCGATCACCGGTTGGGCTGAAAATGTTTCAATTGTATCCCTGTAGTCTGGCTGATCCAACGCCGCATATGGTTACATACAGGGTTACATGCATGTTACGTGGAAGGATATGGTTAAGATTGTTTGCAACTAATTATCAAGCTTCGTCCCGGTCTCACTACCCGTCTGCACCAACGGAACAAAGCGAGATAGCCTAATTCACACATTAATGTACGGCACCTTCCGAAAGTAGTTACCTGGATGGAGACGGGGAAGACTTTGGAGTTTCGGCTGCAACAGGCTGATGGCAAGCTAACGGCCAACGGCTGTTGGCTAATTTAGCTTCGGCTTCTTCTCCTTCTTAATCTGTACGTGTGTTGGTTGGTGACAAGAGACAAATCCAGACTCGTATATTCGGAAGGTCTTAACGTCTTCTTCTTCGAGAAAAGGTTGTGATCCGTGCAGAAGTGAGACGGATAAACCGGAGCCACTAACACCAATCAGATCATGCAACCCACGGTCTCGCAAGAGGCGCAGGCAAGCGGGCGTTTATCCCAGTATATGGGGGATACTAGCCCCGCGTTATGGTGGGTATCTCGCAACAGAAGAAGCTATATATGGGTCCCCGGTCCCGCGTATGCAAGGGACGTTTGTCTTTTGCGACTTGCAACCAACGCACTTTCTCGCGGGCGTTCCAGACCACACTTCATCACCAACCAACAAACCCTCTGCTCGGACCGATCAAAAAAAAAAACTCGTGCCAACGAGAAAGCAATCTCTGCTTTGTCCTTCCCCTTAATTTTTCCAAATCCTTCCTTCCCAATGGCCACCGCCTCGTTTCACGCCTTTCCGCGCCTCACCTTTGACCTCCGTGCCCTCATTTGGGGCTTCGCAGCGGGCCCTCGTATCGTCCACATACGCACCAACACAACAGACTTTTCATCGCCTACGCCCCCCCCTGGAGCCGTGCAAGCGAGCCAGGAAGCCCGTCGGTGTGCGCCTTATCGGAAATCCTTCTTCACCACAACCAACAACGGGTCTGAGCCCCGCTACGTCTGGGTCAACTTTGAGACGGATATGATCTTCGTCGACGATGAAAAACCGGAACGCCTTGCGCCTCATTTGGCGGAAATACAACGTCTCAGGTTTACAATCCCGGCGGATAGGGATCAACGGATGTATAGCTACTTCTTTCATAATAGTGACCGGTTTATGGGAGACTTCACGGCACTGCAAGAGCTTCACATGGTGATAGAGGACAGTATCGTGTTATGGGGCACCACGTTCGAGGCCTGTTTTTACGGATGTCCCAGGGAGAATGTCAGGTTTCTTGATCCCCAGTCGGGACTCTTGCTGAACGGACTTCAACTGGAAATGGCTTATTTATGGGGATCAGAGAATGGAGGACTGGTGCGCGATGTGGATGACGTTGATATGGAGGTGACGTGGATTATCGAGGATAGATGCTATTTGAAGTTGGATGAGTGTAAAAAGATAGAATAAATAAACGAAGCGTTCTCGGCTAAGTGACTGCCTTTTTTGAACCACTCAATGGAATTTATCAATAATACATGCAAATAAATAGATCTTAACCCTCTACCACAACCTCCTAATATTACAAGACCTTGACTTCCTCATCAAACTGCACGTGTATGTACCCCAGCTCTCGTTCCGCCTAACACCCTTTGACCTTGGCATCGACGCTGGCAAAAGTCTGAATCACAGTTCTATGTTCTTGGGCTGTCGTATCCAGGTAAAACTTGTCCTTCACATCCTGCGTGATTGTCTGCAACTCCTCCATGTCGTACTTAGAACCCACTGCGTCTGACATGGTCTTCTCCCAATCCACCGTCTCCCACTTCCTTGTAGGGTCGAGCGGATTTTGACCAGGACCAACAGTTTCCTTCTTCACAGTGATGTCCTCGGGCAGTTTGTCTTGGGCTTCCGCAATGAGATAGGGCCCATGTTCGCCCACTCTGGCGAATCTGATCTGCTCTGTACACTCATTGAAGCGGTCAAACAGCCACGCATTGTCGGAAGTCTTCTTGCCGTCCGTGATGGCTTTGGCCACCACGTCTCCGACCCGGGTGACGCACTTCACATAATCTCTATCACCATCCTTGATGTACCTGTATGGCAAGTAATCAGGAACGTTGCCTGTCGTAGTCTGTTCATAGTGTTCCCACACGTTCTTGGCAGTCTTTTTCGGATCAGGGTTCGTCTGCAGCTTATTCAAGAGATTTCCGTCCTGGTCAGCAGCCAGTTTATCCTTGCCAGCGACGCCCCCGAGAGTGTTAAGCAGATCGCTGAAGTTGCACTTTCTGTTCAGGAGGGCGCCTTTGCACGCTTGCCACTGGACCACGCCATTCTTGTTTGGTCTGCATTTTTTCTCGATAGGGTCCCAGCTCTTGCACTTGTAACCAAGGGTGCGATCCCCCTCGTCATTGAGCTGGTCTATTTGGTAGGCGTAGTATAACCACACACGCTCCATAGCGCCGGCGTAGCCACCGGCCAAGACTGTGACGATGGGAAGGAAGAGAATGCTGATAAGGAGTCGCAACTGCATGATGGGCTGCGTCGGTAAAGAATGAAGTGATTCTCAAACCAGTAGAGAGTATAGAAGATAAAATGAGCGGCTAGGGAGTCAAACGTGATGCTCCGGAATGTAGAGAGTATGAGAGATGGAAATGAGTGACTTGAGGTGAAGTAACACAGGTCGAGGACGAGAGAGAGGGATATACGACACACGAGACTGCAGTATAATACCTCTCTTCCTGTTGGTAAGGGAACCTCAGGGCCAGATATTACCACATGCAATGAATTCTCGGCCGCATTGCCAATGTGCATGTACTCCGTACCCATAGTGGAGAATGTTGTTGGTGTCGGGATCACAAGGTATACAGGGGGTTAGGAGACAGGGGGCTCCGCCGCAACTTGCAAGCGATGGTCCGAGCCGTCTGGGCGCAGACTTGGATTAGCGAAATTAGGGCCTTTGATCATCGCTCCTGGCTCGAACCACTTTAATTAACATGGTCCCTTGCTTGCCGAGGCTTTCCGAGATCTGAAGGGGCTTACATGTAAGTCAGGCTCGTTCTCAGTTCCTTGGCCAAGGTCCTTCGCCGTCCCTCTTCACTCTCTTGTTCATTGCTTTTACTTTTTCCCCTCTGATCATTCATTCTTGCAAAGTCACAAATTGCAAAGAACAGAGGGTCGTCCTCTTTCTCGCCATGAAGCCCACAGTCATCCTCACTCTCGGCTGGGGCCTTGGTCTGGCCGCAGCCAGTTCCACGCCCCTGCTTCAGTGGGATCCAGACACCATCTCCACTTGCGTCGAGTGGTACAACAATGGTGGTTCAGATACCTGCGAATATATTCGCCACATGTTCGCCATCTCCGCTGAGGAATTCCATAATTGGAATCCCTCCGTCGGTACAGACTGCAAACCATGGCGGTACCAGTCTTACTGCATCTTGACAAAGGAGAGACTCGCTACTCTCACTTCCACCACCACAAAATCCCCTCCGACAACAACGACCACCAAGACGTCTTCTCACGTAGCCTCCCCTACTTCATGGACTGCTATGGGTTGCTACATAGACGACGATCCTAAATTCCCTGTTCTGGAGACGCTAGCCAGCAACAACTCCAAGGCGCTGCTGATCAAGAACTGTGAGAACAAGTGTTGGGTAACTTCCACCGGTCGGACCACCCTCTTCGCCGGTGTGAAGCAAGGCAACCAATGCTGGTGCGGCAGCTTTGTCGACGGGCAAAAGTCTAAGAACCAGACGGATTGCAACACTCCCTGCACTGGAAACGCGAAGGAAATGTGTGGCGGCAAGAACCTGATCAATGTCTTTAAGCCCGTGGCTGGGAAGAGCGCTGTTACTACCACTACGAAGAGCTCTACTATTGCTACTGCGACGAGTGCTGTCACTACTACGACGAAGAGCTCTGGGGCGGTTAGGAATCGTGGTATATTTTGACTTTAGATGTAACGGTTTACCTAGTCGATTCTCAACTACGGTGAACTGATTTAGGTCGTGTTGAATAAGTAAGATTGGGGTGTTACGGTCTGAGCAAGAGGTTTCACTTGCTGTGATGAAGTGCAACCAAGTTTTATTTAATGGTGATGTAACTTAGTTTTTATTTAGGTAATAGATGTTGTTTACATATTGGTCCCAGGTGTATCAGTCATTAGACTGTAATGATCGTGAGTGATGTAGCCAGTGTCTTGACGAGCCCCGTGTCGCTCCTTATCAGCGCCAAATCAGCTCAGCCCAGCTCAACATGTCAGGCTTCTTAGATCCTGTACTGTTTGTGTGCTGTCTGCTCCGTCAGAGCGAGTTGCGATTACTACAGAGTCAAAATAACAAAGGTTTTTTAGGGTTTCAATTTTCAATTTTAACGTTTTCTATATTAAGGTTGTCCGCTCTATTAATAGGCAACTTCCTGCTGTTACAAGGTCAAAATAACACGTTTTTTCTTTTTAACAAATTTAGTATTTTCAACACCTAATACTTCTACAGTAAGTCTCTAGTAGACTTGTTCACACTAGGTTGCTAAGTGCTAGTATGTTCCTGCTCCTCCACCACGGATAGCAAAGTAGAGGTCCTGGTTCTGACATGCGTTTGCGGTGACAAGAGTTCCATTCGCGAGAACAACTTCTGCCTCGAGAACTTGATCAGCACCAAGACCGAAGGTGTGGCTAGCGGGGCCATGTCCTCCTCCCTGCATCCAACCCCCGGTACTGGAGACAGTCGGGCTGCCGCCACCAACAACCACGACATTGTATTCTTTAGCCGCTGCGTAAACCTTGTGCCACATATAACCACAACCCAACTTCATGGCGGTGCCTTGCCAGTGAGATGCAGTGGAACCGGTGGAAGAGTCGAAGCTATCCTGGAACGAGATGGCCTGTCTGAAGTATCGCAACCAGACTTCTATGCTACGGGAGCCATCATTGCGACCTAAGATGTCATGTCCAGTAGCTTTTACTGCCACTCTCAGATTCTTCTTCTGTGCAAAGGCCAACGTGGCTGATATGTCCTCGACGGCAGTCACGTTGATGGCGTATCGAGGATTACTGCCGATTGAGCAGGAATTTGTAACGTTAGAACTAGTAGTAGCAATGTCGATAGGCAAGCAGGTAATATTTACAGGGCAGTCCAAGTCGACGGGGTTTTCCGAAACAAAGGTGGAATTGTACCATCCGACCAGGACAGTCGCACATGCTTCCTTGTCATATTCGGGACCAGGATAACATGGAAGTGTAACGGGCCTCGTAGCAATAAGTTTGCCGGCGACAGTGATGTTTAAATCGTTCCAGTCACTCGCCGAGGTCCAACAGGCGTCTTCCGGGGCCTAGAGTACATCCATTCTATTGTCAACTTTTTCCAACTTCTAACGGCCTTGATACGACCGGATATTTTGTAGCTGGCGGTACTTACACATTTACAAGATGCCGATGCCGATAGAGAACAAATCCTGCGAGCGAGAGCTGCTTGTAAGAAAAGAAAGAGAATGAACTGGCTGAAAACCATATTGTTGATATGGCTCAATGCAAACTCTTTGTTAGCTATGAGGTCTAGGCACGCTTTTTGTTCAGTAGAGGCCAGGGGCATGTCGTATCTTAGACGAAGTAGAAATTCGTCATTCATTTCGTAACGGAGTCTCCCGTCTCCGGCACGGCACTACTGACACAGACGGTTTCACAGCTATAATAACGCTAGGGCCTCGCCTCTTTTTATATATAAGTTCGGCCAGGAAGCCAGATACTGAAGCTAATCAAGTTTTAGTCTCTGTATCAATCGACTACTACCTTACTCTCGCCTGGCTACTTCATCTATCTTTACACAGCCCTATTATAAAAGCTCTTTATTTATATTTACCTAACAGTCTGAGGGTCAGTCTTTTATAGATAATACTGACGATAGCTAAGATAGGCTTATCTTATATAGTCAAAACAGGGTTCCAGCTGTAGCAGACTTGTAGCAGCCCAGACATAGGATCCTATCCGCTATCGGATCCTATTAAATCCAGCCTAAATGTGACAAGACTAGTCTTCTGGCTCCTTATATATTATATAAAAGCTGCCTTTAGCCGCAGCCCAGTATAGTCTGCATTTAAGATCAGCTTTTATTTAGCAGGAGACTTGTAGGGCTTATAGCAGGACTTGTAGAGTAAAATATTAGACAGTTCGTAGTTCAGGTCCGACTAGTAGTTCTATATAACTGGTTATATCTACTCTTTTACGCTAACCTGGTATATCGAGCAGCAGGGTAGCCTGGCGGAGGACTCGGCAATAGCGGCATTCTTAAGTATACTATCCCGGCCCCTCTTATACGTTACTAATACTATCAGTTATATATTGTATCCGCCCTTACTGCTAGGATTATAGCGCTGTGTAATTTAGGCTAGAGACTGACTGGAAATTGGAATTTCTTAATTACTCAACTAACAGTTGAGATTTTAGAGGCTGGATAAGTGTGATTATATTTTAAGGTACTAGGGACTTTATAGAGATAGGAAGAAATAAAGTAAATTACTTACTGTACTAATAGCTGGGCTGGAGGCTCTAAATTTAAGAAAATTCTAATAACTGTAAAACCTATAATCTCTCTAATAGCTTGTTAAAATAATAACCTCTCTATATCCCTTATACAGTTACTATTTCTAATCTACTAATTTCCCCTATAATACTATCTAGATTTAATATATTAATAGTTAGAACTGTATACTGTATTCTATTATATCCCCAAGTAATACCAGCTCTAACTCTAACTCTTATAGTATACTATACTAAGTGGATAGAATTAGAATAATAATAATAAAAGCTTGTAATTTCCTATTTAATAAAGGGCTAGGGATTAATCTAATAGATAAAGATAAGAGCAGCTAGTAATAGAAAATTGCTTTAGTCTAGATGTTGTCTGGTTTACCTGCTATTTATAAACTAATTAGCTTCCCTCTAATAGAAAAGATAGAGGGCCAGTTAATAAATATAATTGTATATTAGTATATTCTTTATCTTAGACTTTCAGTATTTCTTAGCTGCTTTAAAACTGTTATTTTCAGCTTTTTAGGAGGGAATTATTATATCTTCTAGAGTATTCCCCTTCTTATTTTTCAATATATCTTACTTAATCTTAACCTCTAATTTTAAGCTGTTTATAAGTTTATTACTCTTAAGTTTAAGACTAGCTGTAAAATACTACTTATAGTAACTGGTATTATCCCCGCTAATATAATTAGTATAAAGAGATATAAAAGCTAAAGCTAGTAGAATTTAGAAGTTTCTTAATTTAAGAAGGGTTAAGAAGTAGTTCTATATATTCCTTATACTATTCTATTAAATTAAAACTTAGCTATTAGATTAAAAAAGATTTCCTTAATCTCCTTTTTAGATATAGAGATATTATCCTTAAAGCTCCAGTCTGAGTATAATTCTTTAGTATACTAACTAGCAGGCAGATAATTAGCAAAGTCTATTATAATTTCAGAAGGTACTGCTAATTTACTAATACTAAAAAAAAACCTATAATAAGAAATAGTAGTATTTATAACTGCTTAAACTGTTATTTATTATACTGTAATAGTTATAATAGCTATTACCTTTAGGTATCTCTATATATACTATTATTAGCGCCTCCTACTAGAATATATACTTTATATTTAGCTTAATTAGTTAGCTATAAATTAGAATATAACAGTAGCCTATTTCAGTTATATAAGAATCTTTAGTATTAGAAGTAGAGATTAATTTATACTATCCGCTCTAGAAGTTATAGATTTTAAAGAGTACTTAATTAGTACCCTTAGTATCTTAATATCTATATTTATATTAGCTATATTAATTAGGGTTATTATTATTCTGATAATATATATTATACTTATTATAACTAAGTATAATTTATATTTTCTAATAATAGCTATTAGAGTATCTAGTATTATAGCTACTTTTCTAATTACTCTTATTATAATAAGAATTTAATAACTAGTTATATTAATTATATTAGCTGTAGTTATTATAATATTAGCTATTATTACTACTAGAGTATCTAGCTATATTAAAGAGTAGGTACTATAATTAGTAGTAGAGCTTTAATATAATATAAAATTTAAGATATACTAGTATACAGATATATTAGTAAGTTATATTTACTACTCTAGTATCTAAAGTTAATCTATTTATTAAGAAAGTATTTTAATTAGTTAAGAATAAGAAATTATTACTGTTTAATTTAAGAAACTAAATATAGAGACCTGGATTAGTATCTTTTAAAGATTTTATATAAAGTATAGTTACTATAATAACTATACTAAGTTTAAGTATTTAAAAGCTAGAGATTAGAATAAGCTGCTATATTCTTCTCTTATTATCTATACTACCCTAAAATACTTATTTACTTATTAGCTATTTCTAAAATATAATCTTAGCTTGCTGCTAATTAGAATAGGCGTTTTTATATATAGTATACTAAAGATATAAATATGTGTAAAGAGGCTATATATTACTCTAGTTAGGTTAGCTTATTAAATTTTAAGTATAAAATTAAGTATTATAATAAAGGTATTTTTAGAAAAATACGCGGGCGTAATATTATTAGCTGAGATACTATAGCTTCTGCGAAAATATAGTATATAGCCTAGTTTGTAATAGATATCTATTATATTTTATTCTATATTAATAACCTTCTTATTTCTAAAGAGGTTAATACTTAAAGTATTATTAAGTCTAACCTAAATTAATAAGAGGGTTAAACTGGTTACTTATTAGGTTTATAATATACTCTGTATATTATTCCAGTTTTATAAGATACTAACTTAAGTTTTTAAAATATTACTTTTTACCAGTATTATTAACTAATTAAGAATTAAAAACTATACAAATCTTAACTTATAATTTTACTACTATATATATATTTATTTCTTTACTCTTTACTGTCTAAATATAAGCTTAATATTAAGTTTATTAAAGTTTTTAATACTTAACTATCTTACTATAAAATTTATAGTACTAACTTAAATTATAATATTACTAATAAATATATAGCAATATAATACTATAAATAGTAGTAAAAAAAAAGTATAGCTTTAAAGCTAGTAATATAAAAAATTAATAATAAATCTTTTTTTAAGAGTTAATACTTCTTATTAAGTTATTACTAATAAATAATCTCTTTTAATTAGTTTAATTATCCGGTAATAATATAAGTAATAGAGTAAGTTTAGTAAATAATTTCGCCCCAGTATATAATTTAATATATAATTAGAGTCGGGTAGTATTCTTTTAAATAAGCTAATATTATTTCTACTTTAAATAGCTTTTAATTATTTAGAAACTGGTAAAGAATATAAATCCAGTACTAGCCTGTCTAGAGATATAATTAGAGGGCTAAATATAAGCCTACTACTTTAATATAACTTATTCAGGCTTAGTAGAGTTAGATAATAAAGCTAATATTCTATTATAGCTATTAAAGAGGAAGTACTAGTAAATAGCAGAATACTATTTAGTATATTAAAAAGTAGCAAATAGAAGTATATACTAAGAATATATACTGAGATACTTGCCCTCGATAAGGGAACCTAGTATTTGAATTTTACTGTATTTTTATTGCATATATATCACAGTTGCTAAGGCCTAAGTTTAGGTTTTAAGCTGCTTTTTTCTTCTCTGCCGGAATCCTGTCTAACTTTTTCAACCCATTTTAACCTTGATATATACACCGCCAATTCCCACGACCCGACCTAACGCCCCAAGATCCAAGTTATTTAAATCCCCCCTCTAGCCAGCACCCTAGGTAGCTAGTATCTATACTAACCTAACGCAACATAGCAGCTCCCGGAACCAGGGGTCGTATTAGGCCCCGGCGATATCCTGGAGGAAGACTTAATCCCTTAGGTTGGGATTATTAATATTTTTAGTTAAGTTAGATAGTATGCTAATTTTTATTCGGATATCAGAGATAATATTAATAATCTGATTTTATTACTTATTATCCCTAGTTCTATTATTAAAAAGCAAATAGTATCTAAAAATAGCTAATATAACCTGTTAGCTGCTATTTAGAAGTTATAGATAGTATAGTAATAGCTTAAATAGATTTTCTTCCTTAAGGAAGCTTAAGAGGAAATTTAACTTCTATCTTTCTAATTTATTTTTTAGATTCTAAAAGAATCTAAGATTATATTAGATATTATTTATATAACCCGGATATAATAGGTTACTGGTAGTAAGGGCTCTTTAGAGAATATTTACTATATTAAAATTAGTTATAATAGAATAAATATTAGGAGGGAAGTTAATCTCTTAATAATAGGAGATATCAGTCTCCCTTATATTCTATTACTTAGAATAAGATTACTATTTTAAGGTTATTAACTGCAGATAGTAAGGTTATTAACTGTAGATAATAGAGTTAAAGTTAGAGAGGTTAAATAGAAGCTTTAGGCAGAGACCGGTAGGTAATAATCTTATTATTTAGCTACTATTTCTTCTGGTACTAGATATAGCTCTTATTATTTATTTCTACTATTTGAGATTACTATATAGCTTTAATCTATCTAATAATATTAAGTAAGGCTAAAAAAAACTAAATACTGAGATACTTATAATTTATATACTGCAGTATATAATAATACAGTAAATAGAGAACTCTTTAAGGCTGTAGAAGTAGATATATATAAAAAAGGGTTATTCTCTATTAATATCTGCAATATAAGTTATTAATATTAAGTTTTAAATAAAGATAATAAAAATATATGTTTTTCTCTTAAGACTTATTATATTATTTATTAATTCTATACAAGAAATAGTAGATAAAACAGTAACTATTCAGGCTTTTAATCAGATTGGAAATTCTTAGTAAATAGTCTATAGAACCCGGCATAATAACAATTTATTTATCCCCTAAAGATATAGAAATATCTACAGTATTTACCCGCCCAGGCTACTATACTTTATATAATTAGATTATCTATCTATTATTAGCAGCTTAAAGTGTTAACAGAAGCTGAATATAAAGCTAAAATTGAAACTGAAACTAACTGTACTAATATAATTCTTTCTCCCAGGTAAGTAAGTATCTAATTATTCTTAAGCTAATTATTAGATCTGTTACAGTTAATTTAATTAGGGTAATAATATTTAAAGTAATAAGAATAATATTAATTATTTCTTATACCCAGATAGACTGGGCTAGTTAAGAAAGAGTTTTTTTATTATAAGATACTTATAATAATTTATTAGTATAAACCTACTATAAAAGCTCTACTTTAATATCTAGATAGCTAGTAGCAGACTGCTCTTTATTTTATAAGAATTTAAAGCTCTTTTATATTTATAATAAGATAATTAAATAGTATAATATATATAATAAGTAACTAAGCTAGATAAGTAAGTAAGCTACCTAATTACAATTTTATAACTACTCTTATTTAAATTAATATTTCTCAACCTATAATAATAAGTTTATTTAATAATAAAAGAAATATACTTATAGCTATTTAAGCTATTTAAAATAACCCAAATCTAAGTATATAAGCTACTATAAAAATCTATATAGTTAGTTAGGCTATACTTAAATAATAGCTTTAAGAAATAGCTCTTTAATATAATATTATATCTAAATTATATAAGCTTTTAAATTTAAAAAAATAGATAATTATTAAATATACTTTTAATTTAGATTTATAATTATTTCCTCTTTAACTTTATAATATAAAAAATATAACTAATTAATTACTTATTAATTATAATAATAAACTTAATAAGTAAGTATAATAAATAAGTAAGTATAATACTTTTCTTAACCTTTAAAATTAAAATTTTAATAAAAATATAATAAAATATCTAATTAATTAAAATTAATTACTATACTCTTCTCTAGATATTTTAATTACAGTTTAATAAGTTCTTATATTATAACTGGCCTTTTTATAAGTTTTACAGTATTTTTTTCTTAATATTACTAACCTCTCTTAATTACTACTTCTTAATAATTCAGCTACTATCTATATATTAATATTTCTCTAATTTATTATATCCCTTTTCTTATCTAGAGTTATATTCCCTTCTTTTTATAAGCGGATTCTTTTTACTTTATATTACTTAGTAAGAGTCTTATTTATCTATTAAAAAATCTAGATTTTAGCTTTTAATAGGATATTTTAATATATTATATTTCTTTTAAAGTAACTTAAGTATTTTAAAAATTAATACTAGAAAGCTACTCTAATATCTTTTTATTTATCTTTTAAGATATTTAAACTAAAAGCTAGCCTTAAGTATAATCTTTAAAATCTTTAAGATCTAAGAATTAAAAAGGCTAATCTTCTCTCTTATTAGTATTAGAGTCTATAGCTATATATTAAGCTTTAATATAATATTTTCTAGGTTTAAGAGAATAAGTCTAGCTTCTTAAAAACCTTCTTTAATATTACTTCTTATTATAGCAGCTTTATAAATAGTATAGAAAATTAAGAAGAACTTAGTTTTTAAAATATAAGTTATAGAATATTTAATTAATTACTTAATTACTTAATTACTTAATTACTTAATTACTTAATTACTTAATTACTTAATTACTTAATTACTTAATTACTTAATTACTTAATTACTTAATTATTAGCTATTTTAAGTAGCTTAAAATATCTAATATTAAGAGGCTAGAGTAGATAAGATAAATAAAATAGTATATAAAATATAATAATATTATTCTTTTTATAATATTTCTTAAAGTTAATAGAGTAGTAATTTTTATATCTATTAAAAATTAGAAGATAATAGTAATTAGTTAATTAATTCTTTATATACTAATTAAAGTACTTAAGCTACTTAAAATCTATTTTATTATCAGTCTAGCTATTTTATATTATTATAATAGCTTAATTACCCAGGAGGTTACTTTTCTAATACTAGCTAGTAAGGTAATATTAGCCTGTAACTATAATAAATAGCTAAATTACCCAGCTTTTTATATTAATTGCCTAAATAACTATAATCTATTTTTAATTTCTAAGCTAGATTAATTTAAAATTTCTATATCTATTTATATCTATAATAACTATTCTATTTATAATTATATCTATTATAAAACCAGTCTTATTAAAATTATAAATATTAGCTAGGTTAATATTATATTTTATAATTATATTCTCTATAAGCTGGAATTAATTATAAATAATAGTTAAATCTTTATATTTAGCCCTCTAATAATTATATTTATAAAAAGAAAATATCTTAAGCTTTAGTTATTACCTAATAAAGTTAGAAGCCTAGTACTTACTAATAGGTAATATATTACAGTTAGTAAGCAGTTAGTTAGCTATTATTTTAATACTATATAGTTATAGAGGAAATTCTTATAAATTTAGGTTAATAATAAATTAGATAATAATCTCTTCTTCTAGATTAAATAGCTTTTATAATTTAGGAATAGTATTATATTAAAAAAAACACTCTTCTATTAGTAATATAAGATTTAAAAATAGATTTAGTAGATACTTATAATATATTAGAGACTTAATCTTAAGTTATTTTAAAAAGTTTAAAAAGTAAGAAGTATAGAAGTTTTATTATTAAATTAAGATATATTTAGTAGTTAAGAATTAATTAATTAAATAGAAAAAAGAGAGATTAAGGGATTTTTATTATACTTACTTATTTATTATACTTACTTATTTATTATACTTACTTATTTATTATACTTACTTATTAAGTATATTAATACTAATATAATTATTAAGTTTTAAAGACTTTCTAATTAGAAATAATTAGTATTAAACCCACTTACTTTCTTTTTAAGTATAGTTAATATTAATTTTAATAATATATTAAAAATAAGTAAACTAGAGAATATAAATCTAGATAAATTAAAATTAAACTAATTAAACCTAAGTTATATCTATTAGCTAATTATTATACTTATTCTATTTTAAATATATTCTATTTTAAAAGGTATAAGTATATTATGCCTATTAATTTATTAAGCTAAACCTAAGTTAAGTTTAGCTATATTAGATTTAAATATAAACTGAATTATAAATTATAATAACTATACTTATTCTAAACTATTAATATAAAATAGGTATAGATTAAGAGAGTTTAAATTCTAGTAGAAATTAGAATATTATAATATAAGTTATAATATAATTATTATAAATAGAATAATATAATAAAGCAATCTATTATATCTGGTAATATATAGCTAGTATAGTAAGCTAGGTAACTAAGTTATATTAATAGCTAGTAAGGCTATTTATTTATAAAAGTACTAAATAAGTATTTATATATTAAAGATAATTAATTAGATTATATAGAGTATTAAATTATAGTAATTCTAGAATTGTAACAATTTAGAATTATAAGTACAGTCTATAGTATAATATTCTATTTATAGTTAGATAGAAAAAGTAAGTATATTATAATTTTACTAGTTATAACTGTCTGGTCTTAACCTGGGCTGTAATATAAATTAGGTAAAGCTAATTCTTATATCTAATTCTTATTTTAACTAATTTTTTTACTTAATTTCTTCTGTCTATACTAGCTATTTTTAAACTCTGCTTTTAACCTTATTAATAAAATATATTTATAACTTTAATTATATTATAATATTTTAATTTGGGTTTTTTTAATTTGAAATTAAATATAGAATATACTCTAATTAATATCTACCTATATATATATTTATTTCTATTTTTACAGTTCTAGTTATAATAGAACTTTTTATTAATAATTTTTAATAAAACTTATATTCTTATTATTAATAGCGCAGTTTTTATTTATATAGGTTTTTAATAAACCTCTATATAAAGTTTCTATATAAATTGCAAGTAATACAATTTCTATTTATATAGGTTTTTAATAGACCTCTATATAGAGTTTTTATATAAATTGCAGATAGGTATAGATAAGTTACTATATCTTATATCTAAATTATCACAGCCCAGGCTGACCAGTTTATTAGTGGGAGAGGCACTTAGTGCAGATAAAGCCCGCAACAGCAAGAGTTAAGAATACCCTGCAGCTATAAGCAGTAGAGAGAGAATAACATAAAGAGACTGTCAAATACCTAATTAGATACTCCTGATTATAATAAGATAAGGAAGATTAAGAAAAGAGGGATAAGAGCTGCTGCAACAGCTGGGTGGAAAATAGGCCAGGCAATAAAGGTAGTCTTTTAAAAATTTAAAATAAGAAAGAGAAAAAGCATGCCTCCTTTATTAAGATCAGGCTCAGCCTTCAAGTAGTACCTAGGCTAGTAGGCTAGACCTACTATCATTAAACTCCAGTATGTCTGTTATCACTATCACACCAGGCAGTCAGGCCCGGCAGTAACCCTATAGATACCCACTTTTTCTATCTAACTATATATAGAGCATCATACTAAGAATTGCACCTACAATCCTGGATTATCATAATCCCAGGATCGCAACACTCTAATACCTCACACAATCCAATAAATTAATATCTAGTATATAAACATTCATTTAGCACTTTCATAGACAGATAGCCTCACCAGCTATCAACACATTTAGTTATATTAAATCTACTATTCTACTATTACCAGCCCGTGACCTATATTGCTCACTACGACGTCCTGATCCACTAGATCATACACCTCACGCCCGGACCTACCCTATACCCTTAGGTTAGACCCGACCGTCATATAAATACAGTATCCCGAGCTACAGTTACAGCTGTCCTGTTACAGATTTTAAGTTAACCTTTTCTATATACTTCTAAACTTCAGTAAAAATATCTGTATACTAGAAATAAAGCTTATAAACGCGTTCGGAGGGAGCCTGGAGAGGCTGCTAAGTGAGTAATTATAACTTCATCCACAAGCAAGATGAATGCATCCGGCTGACAAGCGGGAATCAACATTGCAGTGGATCGATCACGTCAGCTGCCGAAGGGTTTCCGAGTGACCCGAGGCGGCATTTGGGGAGGGTCTATAAGCACCAGGAGCCCTCGCGTCCCGCGCGTCCCGTGCGTCCCGCTCCTACGTCTATAGGACAAGGCGACAAGGCGTCGTGTTTAAAGGGCGGCCCTTCACTAAAGAGATGATTCAGCTACGTATTAAAGCTTGTCCCCACTGGAAAGAGGCTGAATACGGAATACCGCGTGCCATACGAGCACGGAAATTAATTGTCATGCCTCTTCCCCAAGATGTTACATGACAAGGCAGACTTTGGGTTGACTGCGGAAATTCGGGATCCGGCGGTAAGGCCTCCAACAGATGTTGAGAATCCGCTCCATCTAATGAGCTTTCTCGCCTCATGGCAACCTGGTGTTCTCCCCTTAGTCATCCCTTTTTATCTCCTGTAGGTAGTAGATTTGACCGAAACGTTTTCGTGCGTCCGGATGATCGCGCGGCAGCGTGACTCGTTCCGGGTCCGAGGTGCCGGCCCCACCAAGGAACAGTACTGCCAGTTCTCCAAGAAGGACCACAACCGCCAAGCCTGTATCGAGGGTGCCGATGTGCCGTTGCTTCCGGAATTGCCAAGGATGTCAGAAGTGATATATACTGCTTGCCAAGGCTCATAAAGCTGTATGCATGCAGATATTTGCTTGGCTAGAGTGCGTGAAACGCCGGTCAAAGAACAAACTTGTCCACTGCACCGGCTCGAAATCGCCTCACCAAAGACGGTTAGACGTCCAAGACTAAACCCCACCCCCAGTCGAAATGGGCCACCGCAGGTCCGAGGGAGGATTATATTTATTCCAGCAGCTGGGAGCTGAGTTGTCCGATCAGCTTTTCGGCGTCAATACCGAGCATACCAAAGATCCTTTGGACTGGCTGCACGCAGGGCGGCTGGAGATACGCCGTGGGTGGACGTCGACAGGGACAACCGTCGCAACTCACTCCATGGCCAGCACCAGCACCGTCACCGATAGCCATCATGACCTTGCCAATCACGCCCAGAGCCCGAGTGAGAGCCCAGCCCAATCCGGATGCTCCTCGACCTCATACATGAACAGCCATCCACCCCTTCCAGAACTAAACTCTCACCACAAGCTCTTCATGCTTGATGACTTTGCCGCCATGGCGAACCTCCAGAGACTGATTGAGCGGTACGGGCAAGTTTCGCACATGGGAATCTTGGACAGGAGCTATCGGCTCTGGCTCAACCGTGATGGGGATGCGGCGCTCTATTTCATGGCCCGGAACAGCGTTGCCGTCGTCGGGGGGACCCGCTGTGCCCGCCCGAGCGGTATTCGGCCGTCCTGGACGAGTTTCGGGAGTACAGGAGGCGGCATATGCTGGGAATCTCTTTCTTGGGCACGAGCGAGCAGTTCGCCAAGTTTGCCCAGGAGCAGGGCTGGGCCACGATGCACTTCGGGGATGAGCGCGTGCTGAACCCGCTCACCAACCCCGTCCTGCTCCAGACGGCCGGCAGGCGCATCATCCAGCAGAGCCGGCGGCTCCTCAACAAGCTGAATGTCACCATCGAGGTGTACAACCCTGCTGTCAGCAAGACCGACATGGTGTTGCAGGACCAGCTGACCGAGATCTACGACATCTGGCGCGAGACACGCAACCGCCAGCGCGAGGGCCGCCTGCAGGCCTTCATCACCGTCTACGACATCTTTGCCATCCCCTCGCTCATGGTCTACCTCTACACGCGAGGACCTGATGGCCGGCCCAACGGGCTCGCGGCCCTGCGCAGGCTCGGCGGCCCCGGTGGCTTTCACATCGACCCCTGTATCGCGACCCCTGACGCCCCGCGTGGCGTCAGCGACCTCCTCCTCTTCGCCGCCATGGCGCTGCTGCACCGCGCGAGGATCCCGTACCTCAGCTTGGGCTACGAGCCGCGCTCAGAGCTGGGCGACATTACTGGCGTATCGCCGTGGCTGCAGGATATCACGCGCCGAACGTATGCCGCCACGTTCCGCGTCATCCCCGTCGACGGCAAGAAGGCCTACCACGATAGATTCCGCCCCGACCCGGCGCTGCAGTCGCGGCTATTCATTGTGCTGCCGGGCGGCCTGCCGTCCCTGTGGCCCTCGGCGGCTGTGATGCACGTCGCAAATATCAAGATTAGACGTTTGATTCGAGACTTGGTTGGCTGCGGTCGAGGTGAAAAGAGAGGATTGCAAGACAAGGACGGGAAGGACGAGGTGCCTGAGGGTGGTAAGCAAGAGCAGGCGAAACAGAAAGATCCGGAGCCCGTCAACTCACCTAGGACCGACGAGAATGAAGGAGGGGAGGAGGAAAAGGAGGTCATTGCCAAGCCACGGGAGAGACAGTGGGGTGACGGCCGCTGGGGTGGTTTCAGAGCTTTGTATCCTCGGAGAAAAGCCAACGAACGGTGAAGGCCACGACGATGGTTGGAAAGACGCTGTCGAGCCTGTCAATCATTTCTTTTTTCTTTGTTTGTAGCATAGTCTGTGTTGGTTGCGTCGGGTAATAGAGGGCGTTGATAGAATGTATAAATTAGTTTTGCAGAGTCCGCGACGCATGTCAAGAGAATGAGAACGGAAACCAAGTGATGCCGGAATGGAGCGAGATGCCCAGACTCTACCGGAGAGGAAGCAATAATAGTAGCAGGTAGGTCGAGGCTCCAGTTAATTCCAGCGTGCCGGGTGCATCCATCCATCCAGACCACCTGTTCGCCAGAAGAATGCCATTTGGGAGACGGTCCCGCATCAAGAACGATATCTTGGAGTTGACTTTGCATGGATTCCTCCACGCCGTGCAAGCTAGCATCGAGGCCCCAGGGCCTTCGTTGCGGGGGAGCAAGCCACGCCCATGGGGAATTACGATGAACTGCATCAACGGCGAGCTGAGGGCGATCCAATTACGTGACAGCTCAAGAGAGATGAGTCACTACTATAGCATGCGTCGCTATGCTACAGTGGTGAGGTGGCACGAACCATTAGGCGGGTGTTAATATTCGGCTGTGCTGTATCGCAGAGCTCGTGTAAGAGATATTTGCTGGAAGGTGTCACACGGAGCCTCTACATCCGATCATGTGGATGCTCTAGGTCTAGCCTAAGAAGCCCGGAATCCGGTCTCAAGACTGTCAGACTATCAATAACTGTTTCAAGGACCTCACAAATTCGATCACAGGGATAGTGTTCAATACAATCAACAGATTCAAGATCCACACCCTATTGAACATTATCACTTGGATCGAATGTGCCGTACGCTATCCAACAATACATCGAACTCTATTCCCCCTCTTAACTCCCCTAATTTACTGCATAATTCACCTTAACTTTAACTTTATCAAGTCCCTTGAACTAAATCAATGACAAAGAACCGGCCTGCTCCTCTAAAACAAATGAAAATTCTCCGTTGAAGGAATTGAGTATAAACCGGCCTGCCACTCTGACACAAATAAAAACCGGGGTATAAAGAAGATCCTCCACAATTCAAGAGTCGAGCCACTAAACTCGACTCGGCACGCACTACTGTACCCCTAGTGACCGCTTTAGCATTGACGGTCCGAACGTAAGACGCTCCTTATCGTCTCATCCCTCTTCAGCGCAGCGAGCGATCTCTGAGCAATGTCGACATCCTCGAAGATAGCGCCTGTCTCTATTAGTGCTCTGTCATTCTGGTCCCTGATATGACGCTTGTGCTTCAGACCCGCGACGACATCGGACAGATCCTTCAAGGTGAGCCAGCCATCTACAACCTGTTTGGTGAGCTCTCTGCGTGAACCTTCAGACAGCGATCCATGTTCCGTTTGGCCCTGTGCGACGCGTCTCTTGCGGACGGCCATCTGTGGACTCGAGGATCGTTCGGCCTCCTTGGCTATTCCCTTGAGGGTGTAGGCGACCGGGCTGAGAACGGCGGAGATATTCTTCAGAACCACGCCATGCCAGTGCCCTTGGCAAAGCCCGCCACTCCACTGTCTTTAGTTCCACGGATTGACAGAGTGATGATGCCCGTGAACCCATCGTAGACACCAAAGACCAACTCCAGGCCCCCGGCACGAAGGCCAGAATGGAAGCCCGTGACACGCAGGGGCCGGCGCACCGTGTCGTCTCCGTACAGGCGAGGAGCATTGTGAAAGCCCTGTGCCAGCGCCATTGCAAGGTCCACGGGTACCTTGGCGAGTGAAGTCGCTGCGCTTTTCCCCCCCTGGTTCACTTCACTGACGTAGCGGCTCGCCCTTCCGCGGGCCGCAGTCTCGTTGGCCTTTTCAGGGGTAGGTTTTGAGGGACTCGAAACAGTCGAAGCAGTCAAAGTACTCGCGGTGCTGTCTCCTCCTTTATTTCCACCTTGGTGGAGAAGTTCCTTCATCTTCCGCTTGGACTCCGCCACTGACTGATTCTTAATCTTGGCTAGACGGTACGGAATCCGTCCGATCCCGGCAATGGCATAACCGATGCTTCTCGCGAGAGAACTTGCGACTCCTGATAAGGGCTCGCCCGGGCCCTCGACGTCACTCCACTCGACGCATCTGTGAGGTCTCAGGCGTTTCCAGCTAAGCAGCCCGTGATCGACGAGAATGTCGGCCGCCAGGGCGCTCAGCTTGACCTGCGTCCCCTTGACCTGCCAGACAGCCACCTTGTTCCGAAGGATGGAGCACTGCATGCCTCTGGAAGCCGTGAGATCTAGCTGTCGGTGGAAGTGCTCGACAGCGTTGACTGGTCCGTCGCCTTCTTCTGCGATCTTGGAGCCCATCTCGGCCGCCGCCGCCTGAGTTGTCTCGGTCAAACAATAGCGGATGCCATCGGCCAGCTGGCCCTCATCGAGCTCCTTGTATGGGATAGGCTCTGGACCGACTCCGGCATTGCTAACCATCTTGCCCCAGAAATGCTGGTCGCCGAAGAAGGGAACTATCATGGTCGGCTTTCCGCATTTGAGACCAATGGCTGTAGTCCTAGCACCACCGTGGTGGATACATGCTTTCATCTGTGGGAAGAGCCAGTCGTGGGGGGTGTCGTCGAGCATGAAGATGTTGTCCGGGACATTTTCGTTTTGAAGGCCGAGTCCGCCCCAGCCCTTTGAGATCAAGTCTCGCACTCCCGTCGCCTTGACCGCATTGAAGATCATCCGGGTAAACCTATCCGGGTCATCGACGACAATAGACCCGAACCCGACGTAGATGGGGGCTTCGCCAGCGGCGAGGAAGGCTGCGAGCTCCTTGAAGGGCTCGAACGACGAGGCACGCTCGAGGAAGACGAAGCCTGCGATCTCAATCTCGCTGCCCCAGTCTTCGGGCTTGGGCACGAGATCCGGAGACCACAGGTACGTAAAGGGGACATGCATCCGGTAGGTGGCGCCCACGGCCCAGATGGTCGACACAGGGTCCAGCTTCAGCTTGTCAACCCGCAGTTCATTTACGAGGTCGCCGAGACCGTTCCAGACGACCGTCTCGACAAGCGGATATGAGATGAAGTTGGTGTACCCGTCGGCCTGGCCAGCATTCCAGACACTGGTCAAGGGGTGCGGGAATGCTTGGGTGGGCGTGTAGGGAAACGTGAACATGATGTGCACGGGGATTCCCAGCGCCTCGGCGCAGTGAATGTGCATGATGCTCGGCGGGTTGGCGATGATTGCATCCGCCACGAACGGCTCTCCAGGCCTCGACACGTCCTCGCCGTCCCACGCATCGACGCAGGAACGCCAGAAGCCGTCAAACATACCGGCCATAGCCGCTCGTCGCCGCCCGACATCTCCGGCCATGACGGTCTCGAAACTGGGAAATAAATTTGGGTTCTTTACCATGAAGGCCATGAGCTCCGTGGGGTTGCCGCTGACAGAGAAGAACTCGAGGCCTGTGTCTTTCTCGACCAGGTTGCGGAACACCGGGTGCGTGGCGATCTGTACGCGGTGGCCATATTCTTCTTTAAGGATCTTGCTAATCTTGAAAAACGGCTGGACGTCGCCGCGAGAGCCGACGATCATGATGACGATGTTTAGCCGTTGTTGCTGCGAATGTTGCAGGCCGCCGTTTCTAGGAACGGCTGAGGGGCGCCTGTTGTTCTTGTTATTGTTGTTTTTGTACAGTATCTTGTGGCCATCCTGTACTGACGAGGCCTTGCTCAGGGTGGTGCTCAGGGCGTTGACGAGATAGCCCGTAAGGGCCGTGTCGTCCAACGTGATGCGCAGCCGGCCATCGTCTTGCATTGCGCCGCTTGCCCCGGGGTTCTTGTTGCCAGTCCGGATATGCTGACGCTTATCCTCCCCTTGATCCTTGACCGTAAGGAGCTTTGGTTCTGGCCAACCTCGGTCGGCACTACCTTGATACTTTGGTTCCTCCTCCTCCTCCTCCTCCTCCTCCTCCTCCTCCTCCTCCTCCTCCTCCTCTTTGCTTGCTTGCAATATCCAAGCCCGCGGTGGTGGAGGTCGTGGCATGTCCACATACAAGGAGTTCGCCCGAGTCTGTCGCAGCTGACGCTCGGGAGACGTAAGCTGATTCGAGACTGTCCTGGATTTCAGGTCAGGCCCCGACGCCTGTCGGGGCTTACAATCTGCTCCCTTGTCTTCTTCTTGTTCCTTTTCCGCTCCCACATCATTCATCGCGTTCTCTCCGGTGCTGCGCCCTTCATCAGACAGCCATGAGGGCGCCATGAATGATGGTGAAGCCGCCTGCTTGCCCGGGTCGCTATCCATTATCGCCTTGTGTTCAAGGATGATGTCTAGGATTACCGGGACGTCGCCAGACTCATTTCGTGGTCCCGATATCCCTAATCGTACAGTTGTGACAGATTCACTGTTTGTTACTGATTCGTCTGGTCTGTTTTAGGCTCGAAACTCAGTTGAGGTCCTTGGTTGTTGGAGTAATAACTTTGGTTGACTGAGCAGCTGCCGACGTTGCGAATTGAAGAGACTAGGCCTAGAAAGGTGACGTATAATACTAATAATGTGAGAGTGAGAATAAAAGTAATTAGCAGTCGATTAAAAGGGGGAGGAAGTAAGAGGGAGAGAGGGAGAGAGGGAGAGAGGGAGAGAGGGAGAGTGGGAGAGGGGGAGAGGGAGCGTGAGAGAGTGAGTTGGTAAGTGAGAAAACGGGAGAGAGATCGCCATCTAGGGCAGCGGAAGCCTAACACCAGGTTAGCACCACCGAAACACCCGCAATTCCGAGGGATACGCACAGGGAGGCAGGTGTTATTACGTCGGTCGCACTAGGCATAATGCTTGCTGCGGCTATTACCGACGAAGCAACAGTTAATTGCCACGACTTCGGGCTCGAGGGATGGGGTGGTCGTGCGAGCCTTAACGGCGGTATGGAGACAGTAAAGGCACCAGTGGCGCTATAAGATATCGGCAGGCTTGCCGGCAGGACGGGAGCAAGGAGGTATTGCAGTGCGGGCAAATAAGTAGTGTGTCGGTAGAGAAATAGATGTAAAGATAGAGAGGACGGTATAGAAAATAGAATATATAAGAGAGGTTAAGGAGGATAAAAATATAGCTAAGGAGGTATATAACATATAAGATAGTGCTATAGAGTCTACTGCTATAGAAGGAGAGAATAGTTATAATATAGATTTAGGATTATTCTACTAATTAGTCTATATAACTGTATATAGCCCTAGAGGGCTTTACCCCCTTATCTATATATATATACTTATAATTTACTTTAAGAATCTCAAGCTTTAATCTTATAATATAGAATATAGTATCTTTTATAATATCTAGCTGCTTATTCTTATAATTACTTTCCCTTTATAATAAGCTTGTAGTTATTTTATTTTATACTTTATAATCTTACTTTTAGCTCAGCTATATTCTTAAATTTAACTTTAAGCTGACTTTTAGTTTTAAGCTTTTAAAAATTCTAATTATAAAATAGCTAAAATCTTTAAGAATAAAGCTATAAGTATTTTTATTAAGCTATTAAAATAGTTAGTAATTTTATTATAAGATACTTTTTTTCTTATATACAATTTTCCTAACTATTTTATATTTAAAGACTCTATCTTTAAGATTAATAAGTATAAAAACTTTACTATAAGTATCTTATATACCTTTAAGGAGTCTTATAAGAATAGCCAGGCTGACTTAATTTAGAAAGTAATACCTATAATTCCAGAGAAAATCTATAAACTTAAGACTGAAATCTATAGTCTAAAGAAGACTGTAGAGATAGAGGTTTTATCTCTTAAAGCAGAAGTTATAAGGCCGATAGATAAGATCCAAGAACGCAACAAGGCTGAGATTACTATAGTTATAACTATCAGCTCTTTCAGCAGAATACATCGTCAGACTGTTCGATACAAATAATAAGAAGGTATTCCAACATCCTCACAACAAATCATCCCTAGCAGAGATACTTATCAATCCACCAGATCAACGCGTTGATCAATATATTGACATCAATCCACATTTCATAAAGATTACGGGTCATTCATGCCGTTATCTCTGCTTGACTTGCTTGTGTTGTTCGTCTTGACCGTCGAGGGATTTCCCTCATCTACGGCCTCCGAGACCCCGCAACTCCGTCTGACAAGTGGGTCAATGATTAGGTATGTGTCGTGGACCACGGAAATCTCGGGCCCCGGTTCGCGGGATTTCGGCACCCCGGTCGTTGGGAAAGAGCGAGCAGTCGACTCAACGGATGCAGTTATGCGGGTGTGTGTTGAGGTCGTGGTAGATGAAATAACAATGGCATTACCTCGCCTCTCCGGGGGCCCTGCAACGCGGACCACCTGGACTCCTACAACTACTTAGGTCGTAGCACTCTCCAGTCCTAAACCTGGACATACGATCAACAAAACCTCAGCAAGAGTTTCATTCATAATGAGAAATGTAACACGGGCTTGAAAACCAAGCAAGTAGAGCAGCTACATGATAATCTGCTTGCAACGGTGATACAGAGGTGGACGAGATCGAGGCACGGCTGTCAAACGGACGGTACAGGCACGCTGCGGAGTCTTGCGCCGACGATACTGTTAGCCACCTTTGCTATACGAAAGATGCATGATGCCCCACCCTTCCTGCTCTCAACCCCAGTCACTGCAGTCTAGTTATACAGGACGTCCGGTATCTATAAAGAGCTGTCAGTGCCAAGTCGAGGTTAGGTGTCTCTCGCCGCGCGCCAGCTCCCATTGCACCTTTCTTCTTCTTCTACAACATTCTTTCTTGCACCTGTGCTCCTGGCACCTTGGCCTGCGGCAACAACCACCCACTACACACGACTGTATTGAGTGCGCTGTCTTCAGGGAGCAGTCATCGCAGACTGAACCATGGCGTCCCTTGCTCAGGCTTCCAAAGGGTGAGAACCGAGCGCAATCCTCATGGGCCTGGCAGCATTGTGCTAACTCAGTCATCTACCAGTAGCAATGGATACTCTACCTCGCACGCCGCCAACGGAAACGGACTGAACGAACGTGTCAAGTCGGCCAGGACGGAGGCGCAGCCCTCGGGCACCGGGAATGGAAAACGCGTCTACCGCAAGGGCGAGATCATTGACGGTTGGGAAGTCGGCACGGATCCCAAGGTCGACACATCGGGCGAGACGGAATTCGGTGGCAGCCTCGGCGTCCTGGCCCTGATGATCGGCTTTCCCCTGCTGATGTGGTACATGTGGATTGGAGCCGCCTTCTACGATGGAAAGCTGCCTACGCGCGAGGAGGGCCAAAGCTGGGGCGAGTTTGGCAGACACCTCGTCGATCTCGTCTACACCGGTGCTTTCCCTACCCTCCGCGCTTGGCGTATCTACTGGACTTTCTTCATCTTCGAGGCTATCTCCTACTGCGTCCTGCCTGGCGTCTGGGGCTGGGGAAAGCCTTTGCCGTACCAGAACGGAAAGCAGCTAAAGTACAAGTGCAACTGCTACTTCACCTTTCACCTCTCCATCGCCATCGGCGCCCTCCTTCATTTCACTGGCCTGTTCCCCCTCTACACCATAATCGACCTGTTTGGCCCTCTGCTGTCCGTCGCCATCCTCAGCGGCTATCTCGTCTCCTTTGCCGCATACTTCTCCGCTCTCTGGAGAGGCGCTCAGCACCGAATGAGTGGCTACCCCATCTATGACTTCTTTCTCGGCGCCGAGCGGAACCCCCGCATGTTTGGTGTCCTCGACTTTAAGATGTTCTTTATGGTCCGCATCCCCTGGTTTATTCTTATTGCCATCACCTTCGCGACCGCTGCGCGTCAGTATGACAGGTACGGGTATGTCTCTGGCGAGGCGATTTTCCTTCTTGTGGCGCACTATCTCTATGCTAATGCCTGCGCCAAGGGCGAGCAGCTCATCATCTCCAGCTGGTAAGTCTTTTCCGGCCTTGGCCTGTATACGTCTGCATGTCTGACCTTGCTGTACCTAGGGACATCTACTATGAGAAATGGGGCTTTATGATCATCTTCTGGAACCTTGCCGGTGTCCCCTTGTCGTACTGTCATGCTGCTCTGTTCCTGGCTTACCACCACCCAGACGAATTCGAATGGAAGACCGCCCCTCTTGCAGTCTTCTATATTGTATACGTATTTGTATACTGGGTTTGGGATACCACAAACAGCCAGAAGAACGGGTACCGCGCTCAGGAACGCGGACAGCTGGTCATCCGCAAAGCCTTCCCGCAGCTGCCGTGGCGAACAGTCAAGAACCCCAAGACCATCACCTCGGCCCGGGGTGATACCATCATGGTCGACGGCTGGCTCGGCTATGCCCGCAAAATCCATTACACGTGCGACATCTTCTTCGCCCTCTCCTGGGGCCTGATCACGGGCTTTGACAGCCCCTTCCCCTGGTTCTACCCCGTCTTCTTCACCATCATGTGCGTCCACCGTGCCGGCCGCGACACCCGTCGCTGCCGTGAAAAGTACGGCGAGGCCTGGGCCCAGTATGAGCGCGATGTCCCCTACGTGTGGATCCCTGTAAGTTCTCCCAACGCGCGCAGCAGAATGACCATCACAACTGACTTGTGCCAAGTACGTCATTTAAAGGATACGACTCAACAAGTCCTCTCCCCGATCTCACTCGTTCGGGTATGTCTGCCCTCCTGTGCTTTCTTGCCAGTAGTGGGCACAGCTGGTCAGTCCCAGCGTTACTGCAACCGAAGTGCCTGACGAGGTTGAGCTTGGTATTTGTTGGTATACAAGCATGTAAACACGAATGCTAGATAGAATTGATTTTGCTTAACAATAATTACATGGACATTACTCTTATGGTAGTTTAGTCCTGTGGATCTAGAGTAGGTCACCAGATACCCACCACCCCCAGCTCTTGCTACTTACCTTGACAAAGTATATACATTTTAATAATACTTTATCAAACAGCTAGTTAATCTTTCTTAATAGTTATTTTAAAAAAACTATATTGTTCCAGTTCTCTCCTCTTCTCTATATCTTGGAGTTATTAATTAAGCTTATGTTGGAATGTACGTCGATAGAACGATATTATGATCTTAGTCAGAAGGAATATACGACGGGGGGGACTCTAAAAGCCCCTCTCGAGGAAAGAGAGGCTCGAGAGTGTCACGATCGGTACACTACACTATACTCATGAGTCTAGGGTAGGCTGATCCTGATTGGTTTTATGTTAGCAATGAATCAGGCACGTCAAGATTGAATAAGACGGGATACTTAATGTAATTAAGTTGTGTTGATAGCTGAGGAGCTGCCCACACTTAGATGTGCACTTCTCAGTTGACTATATACTAGCTTGGCTATGGTCGTCGAACGGTATCGACCTGTGTCGAACAGACGCCGTTCGACATACACATGTGTGTTGTCGTCGAGCCGTGTCGAACGGAGCTCGTTCGATATGTATGTGTGTATATGTTTTGACAGGATAGGAAAAGTGGGTACGTTCTAGTTCTGCCGGTGGTGACCGCCTGGCCCCAACCTGTGCCGTAACAGAGAGATCCCAGATCAATCAAGTCAATCAATTCTATGCATCAGATTCAATACAGTAAAAATCTCTCAATCAAATATGCCATACGCGATCCAACAGCTTAGACAATAGTGTAAATATGCTATTGGCAGTATTATTGCGTATCTATTATAGGAATAGCTATTCGCGCTAGACATCTGTCCTAGAAACAACAATTGCCTAAATCTATAGGTGTGAACTCTTACATCAGCCTACATTTTGAGCAGTCGCTCGCATAGACTGCGAAACTCCCAGTCGACAAGAGTAAATGAATACATAGCGCATAACCAAGTTGAAAGAAAAAAGATCTACCCTGTGCTGCCCCCATCTCCCAACATGCTCCAAGTGACCTCAGAGAGGTAGCTGGTCGTCATTATCAAACGATTCAATCATCTGCTGGCTTAGAGCATACCAGTTCATAATCTGGACAGGCTGCTTTACGCCCCTCCCCATCTCTGTATCGTTGCCCTGAATCTGCTGCATTGGCATTATTGAAGGCGAAACCATTGAACCGTCTTCAAAACCATTTTGCATGCAGTCGTGGGGCTGCAGTCCCAGCGCGCTCAGGCAGTGATCCATTTGCTTTCTGAGTTCGGCATGACCTTGCTGAGACGGCGTGCTTGCCGCTTTCATCTGTAGATAGCGTCGTGCGACATTATGAAAGACATGAAAGAGCCTGTGATGTTTGGCGATCGGGACGGAGCAATGGCTGGCGGATTCGATCGAGTCCACAAACCCCTGCATGGCGTCGAGGTCGTTGACGTCCTCGTGCTCTATAGCGTTACAGAAAAGGACAAGGAACGGCACAAATGGCGAGGAGATAATTGTCCTTTCTTCCAGTCAGCGTCGTCGAAATGCTTTGACAATCGACCCAGCCACAACGAAATCACTCACCAGTTGATGTAGGAAGATAGAGGCAGCAGCCCACTCAGTTGCCTGGTGGAGGCAAATGCCTGATGCGATGCGAGAGCTGCTCGAGCAGACGCGATGCAGTCATTGGCATAGTTCATGGAAAAGTCGGGATGGGCAGGTACAGCTCGGTATATAAGTGTGAGTAAGGACCACCAAAAGACTTCATCAATTTTTGCTAGATATTCGAGAATATCCACACCGGGCAGACCCTCGTCGGATCGAGACTGAATCCAGGTTTGCTGGACATGGAGCGAACGGAGGATGGTTAGTGCAACTGGCCGAATATCATTTGAACAAGCCTGAATGGGATGCTGGTCTTACAAAGACTTTACGAGATTCCTCTCGGATTCCGCACAACTCTTGCGACAAGCTCAGCACTCTCTGCATGCGTAGCTCGCGTGGAGAAAAGGAAGCCTGCGCGCTGTAGAGCTCTTCGTAAACGCGGCTGGTCAGGCTCCCAGCCTTGACTATGACGCGGCAGTGGCTCGTCCCTGGGCTACTCGCCGTCCCGTTGCCCCCTGGTGGAGGAACTGTGATATCGGGATCTAAGATGGCGGAGCAACGGCCAAGTCGTAAGCAGAGGTGCTTCTCCAGGTAATATATGGCCCAGAAGAGCAACCCAGACTGGTTCGGTACGTCAGAAGACGGGTTTGAACCGTATGCCCGTGTGTGGTAACCGAGCGAGTAGGAGCATTGGTATGCGGCACAAATCAAAGTCCAAGCCAGGGAGGGCCTCGACATGTCCACTTCATACATAGCCTGTGGTAGTCTTGCAGTTAGCAATGAGGGGTTCAGCAACGGGATCAGCAACCGGCCATCAGTAACCGGCCTCTGGGGCAGCTTCTTACCCCCAAGGCAAGGGCCAAGGCCATGTCATGCGTGGCTCCGATGTACAGGGACAACTTGGACAGAGCTGTCTCAATGTTTCGCTGACACAGAAGGCGGTAGTTCTCGCAGGATTGGCCTTGCTGTCCATCTTCCAACCCCGCGAGGGTCGAGTCCGAGATCAAAACTGCAACAGGTCTAAGTAGGGCTTTTCAAACTGCGGCAAGCGGGGAGTTTCGCTCACATTTCCGCGTCGTTCACTTACAGTATAGAGCAACGTTGACAATGATGAACTCTGCGTTCGAATAATCTTGAGAGAAATATACGGTCAGACATATATCAGACAGACTCTGGTCGTGGAGTAGCTCATTGATAACGGTGAGGCTCAGGTCGCATAAATCTACACTCTTCATCAGCCCTTGGCCCATGGTCGGAGCTTTGGTATGCAACAGATGCGTCGTTATTGTCGTTAACGGCAGTTTGATCACCAACAGAGAATACGGGGAGAGAGACGGAAGCAAATGACCAAAGTTACCTTGAGCTTTTCGGATGGCAGCGACCGCCACCTGTATGGGTGGCAGGTCGGCCGGTGAGCGTTGTGCGGCAGAATGGTCCGCAAGAGGGAAGAGGGACTCTGTCGACTGCCGACGCACTTTGACGGCGTCAACAATCTGATGCAATGAGTCCAGGAGCTCTCTGATCTCGGTGTTGTCGACGCTATCACCCTCAGCGTCGGCGACCTTGTGCAGAAAATCAATTGCAAGCGTCGAGTGCGCAGAAAAGGACGACGGGCCCTCGTTCGGGTTGTTCTTGGGCTCCTTCTGCCTTGACCCGCTGCTAGGGGTGTGGCCGGCGGGAAACACCCTGCCCGAATGCCCCCCCCCGGGGAAGGGCAGATCCTGCTGCGCAGTGAGGTCGTTTGTGACGGGCGTTCGTGACAAACTAAAGGGAAGACTCATAGGGCTATTCGCGTCCTCCAGAGAGGCTGTCGATCGCCGGCTCTTAGTGCCGTCTGCAACAAGGGTTTCCAGGACTTGACTCATTCGGTCGAGTCGTTCCTCGATGCTGCTAATTCTACCATCGCTGCCCGGGCGTCAACACAAGCATGCCCTTGGTGTTGCAAGTTCGAACAGAGGAAGTGCACGCTCACTAGTTGGATGGTCCTGGGCTTGGGCGTCTCTTTGATCTTGGGACGCGCGGTGAGGTTGTGCAGCGGTGGCCCGTTCGCTGACAGTTTGAACAGGGTGACTGCCTGTTGCAGCGAATCTGACAGTTGATCAGCACAAGGTAAGTCAAGAGCAGGCTAGAGTCGGTATTGGTGGGGGATGACTTACTTTTCGATGTCGGCAATTATCGCACTATTGAGGTGATTCTGTCAACCAAACTCAAGACTCGAGCCTTGAATGGGGCGCAGAAACGGAATGGACAGAATGCGCAGACGACGGACTTACTGCTTTGATAACAGTGTCGGCCCTTGGCTCGACGGCAGGCTCAGCATCCTGCGAGTCCGCCATGGTGAGAGTAATTGAAAGAAAGTAGTTGGGGAAACGGACGTAGTCGAAGAGCCGAAAGTGCGCAGGATATTTGCATGTCCTTCGGGTGCCGAAATGCCCGACATTCCGATCAACGGGGGGGCGAGTGGGAGGAGGGAGGAGGGCAGAGATTAGCACAGACGACTCCACAAACAGGGGCGTCCAATTACTCCAGAGCCAAGGAGGGGGCACTCGTCTCGGAGTATGTGTAAGATATGTACCCAAGTGCCCAAGTACCGTAACCGGAATATAGAGCACGCACGACCGCAGCTCGTTGGCTCTGTCTCACCAACCAGAGCCACCAATCAAGGCGGAGCCAGTCAAGCCAACTCTCATTTGAGCGGGCAGTCGCTAAATTTTGCTAAAAAAAAAAGAACCTGAAATCAAGACACAGTCAGACATGACAAGACGAAAGGAAATAAAGCAGATAAAACGAAAATTGCTGTAGTCGTATAAGATTGCAGACTAAGGAAATAACTTGCATACACACGACAAGTAGATACAGAGTGCAGACGGCCTGCTTGCACCGGCGACTTCCACCCAGCGGTCCAGCTCCTTGCAGTGAGCGCATCCTGTGCACCTCCGTCCCTCTGTGGCTATGACTTCTGACACCGTGGACCAGAAACGACACTTTGCTCCAACGTCTCGACGAAAAATGCCCGTGGATTCATCACTGCGTGGCGGGAATGTCGCGGCCCATGTATACAACGTCTGGAATAGACGGAGAAGTGTGTTCTCTCGGAGACATCATGGATGACGGTACTCTGCGTACAGTCCTGGGTTGTCTTTGCATGCGCAAGCTCGTTGACGGAGGCCGCACTCACCGGAGGACCCGACCAATCGGTTGGTTGGGCGGCCGCTGAGAAGTGAAAAGGCTCGGCACTTCGGGCGGAGTGCGGAGCGTCGGTGGCCGTGGGAGCCGTCGAGCGGCTGCAGAGACAAGTTCTGCCATCAGGCTGGAGCGCCCCTTGTCCCCTAAGGTATATGTAAAGAGCACTCTACTTAACATCAATCCCCCCTCCCCTTTCGTTGAATGACAAGCAACTTGCAGGCTCACAACAGCACAACTAGTACAACAGCTACGCCGCCTCGAGTTCTCTCTCCTGTGTCTTTTACTTCCTCACTCGCACCTTCCTTCGTTTTCTGGACTCGGCATCTTTTTCCTTCCATACATTGCCATCTCTTACCCTCCCTTTTCCCTTCATACTGTTATTTCCTTCTCTCCCCTCTTAATAATACTAATCGCCGTCCTTGCCCATCTACATTCCTCGTTTCGTCTTTGGCAACGCTTCAACCCGTACCACCACCACCACCCACGTTCCGCCATGGAGCATCCGACGGAAGAATCAGAGAACATGACTGAACATGCCAAACAGGGGACTTACACCCCCGACTCGATGCATTCTGACGGCACCGCTGTAACTGAAAAGACCGTTGTGGCCGAGAAGAGCGTTGGCTCCCGCGAAGCGGCTGCTGATGCATCGCACAACAACGAACGTATGGACGAGGAACTCACCCAGCTGGCCCGCCGATACACCTCCAATGCCCAGCACCCGCAGCCTAGCCTGTTTCCGCTCCCCGCCGAAGGGCCCCTTGATCCCCAAAGCCCCAACTTCAACCCCAGGAAGTGGGCCCAGGCCTTCTTCGAGCTTCGCAACAACATCAACGCCCCCGGCATCAAGCCCAGAACTGCCGCCGTTGCCTTTCGAGACCTCAATGTTCACGGTTTTGGCACGGCGACTGACTACCAAAAGACGGTGGGCAACACCATCTTGGAAGGCATTACCCTCTTCAAGAAAGTGGTGCTGCGACAGAAGCAGCAGCGTATCGATATTCTTCGAGGACTCGAAGGTGTTGTCCATCATGGCGAGATGCTTGCCGTCCTCGGCCCCCCTGGCTCAGGCTGCTCGACCCTTCTACGCACGATAGCCGGAGATACACACGGCTTCTATGTCGACGACGAGTCCGTGATGAACTACCAGGGAATTCGTCCTGAGCAGATGGCGACTTGTTTCCGTGGTGAAGCTATCTACACAGCCGAGGTCGATGCTCACTTTCCCCACTTGACGGTCGGCGATACCCTCTACTTTGCCGCTCTTGCTCGTTGCCCCAAGATCATGCCCGAAGGTGTGACTCGCCGAGAGTATGCTGAGCATCTGCGCGATGTTATGATGGCCATGTTTGGCATCTCGCATACGAGGAACACCCGTGTCGGTGATGACTTTATCCGCGGCGTTAGTGGTGGTGAGAGGAAGCGTGTTACCATTTCTGAGGCTGCCCTTAGTCACTCACCTTTGCAATGCTGGGATAACAGTACGCGAGGATTGGATAGTGCCAACGCTCTCGAGTTCTGCCGAACCTTGCGAACGCAGGCCGACGTCCTGGGGTCAACTGCTTGCGTCGCGATTTATCAAGCTTCACAGGATGCTTACGAGGTACGTGAGATAAGGCGGTGTAGGGACGGACCAGAGCATGAATTTCGTCGTCTTCTGAAATCGCGGTGCTAACTATGTGATGTAGGTCTTTGATAAAGTCATCGTCTTGTATGAGGGTCGACAGATCTTTTTCGGTCGCACGGACCAGGCAAGGGCCTACTTTGAAGGCCTCGGCTTCATCTGTCCTGAGCGTCAGACCACGGCCGATTTCCTTACCTCCATGACAAGCCACCGGGAGCGAGTTGTCCGCCCTGGCGCCAATGCCCCGCGAAGCCCCGACGAGTTCGCTCAAGCCTGGAAGCTGAGTCAACACCGAGCTCATCTGAATCTCGAGATTGACCAGTACCTGGTTCAATACCCATTCGACTGCCAGCATTACGACACCTTTTTGGCCTCACGACGAGTCGACCAGGCTAACTCGCAGCGCGAGAGCTCTCCCTTCAATCTTTCATACGCACAGCAAGTCAAGCTCACTCTGTGGCGAAGCTGGGTTCTTCTCAAGTCTGACCCGAGCATGACCTTGACCATGCTGTTCACCAACCTGTTCATGTCCCTCATCACCGCCAGTATCTTCTACAACTTGTCGCCCACGTCCGAAAGTCTCACCAGACGTGGCACCCTCATCTTCTTCATCATCCTCAGCAATGCATTCGGCAGTATGCTAGAGATCATGACTCTGTACGCCAAAAGACCCATCGTCGAAAAACATAATCGGTACGCGCTATATCACCCTAGCGCTGAAGCTCTGTCGTCTATCATTGTCGATCTGCCTTATAAAACCATCAATTGTCTCATTTGCAATATTGCACTCTATTTTATGTGCAATATGCGACGTGAAGTGGGGCCTTTCTTCTTCTTCCTCCTGATCATCTTCATCGTTACTATCACCATGTCGATGATGTTTAGGCTCATGGCGTCACTCACTAAGACCATCGCCCAGGCTTTGGCCCCGGCGTCTGTCATTCTCCTGATCATTTGCTTGTACACGGGATTTGCCATTAAGATTCAATATATGCAAGTGTGGCTCGGATGGCTTCGGTGGATCAACCCCGTGCATTACGCATTCGAAAGTCTCCTTACCAACGAACTTGTGGGACGTATGTTCGAGTGCGTTTCCTATGTACCACAGGGCCCCGACTATGAGTCAATCGATGCGAGCGAGCGTGTCTGTACTGTGGCCGGATCTCTTCCAGCCGCAGACTTCGTCAGTGGAACGTCCTATCTTTCTACCTCGTATGGCTACCAGAATGCCCACAAGTGGCGCAACTTTGGTATCATGATCGCATTCTGCATCGCCTTCCTGGTGGGTCACCTGGTTGCAGCTGAGTATGTCGCTTCAGAGCGTTCCAAGGGTGAGGTTCTTGTCTTCACCCGCGGTGGCATCAAGAAGCACACCGCCGAGGTGCAGGATATTGAGACTGGTTCCGACAACCGCCCGAGCAAGGAAGTTGTCTCTGGTGATCCTTCTTACGAGAGTGCCGCGAACATCGAGAAGGCTACATCCGTCTTCCACTGGAAGGATATTTGTTACGACATCAAGATCAAGAATGAGCCCCGCCGCATCCTGGATCATGTCGATGGATGGGTGAAACCAGGAACACTGACGGCACTCATGGTACGTGTGATCTGATTCAGCTTGTGAAGTGTACTAACATGGTATAATAGGGAGTTTCGGGAGCAGGAAAGACTACCCTCCTTGACGCCTTGGCAAGTCGTGTGACTATAGGTGTCATCACTGGAGACATATTGGTTGACGGAAGCCATCGGGATGCGTCATTCCAGCGTCAGACGGGATACGTCCAACAGCAAGATCTGCACCTGCATACTTCGACTGTGCGAGAGGCATTGACTTTCAGTGCCCTCTTGAGACAGCCGCCAACCTATTCGAAGCAAGAGAAGATAGACTATGTCGATACCGTTATCGATCTTCTCGATATGGAGCGATATGCTGATGCTATTGTCGGTGTGCCTGGTGAGGGTCTTAATGTGGAGCAGCGCAAAAGACTTACGATTGGAATTGAGTTGGCTGCCAGGCCCAAGCTCCTTCTCTTCCTTGATGAGCCAACGTCAGGCCTTGATAGTCAGACATCATGGTCTATCTGCGATCTGATGGAGAAGCTCACAAACAGTGGTCAAGCTATTCTCTGCACGATCCATCAGCCCTCCGCTATCCTGTTTCAACGCTTCAATAGACTACTCCTTCTTGCAAAGGGAGGTCGCACGGTCTACTTTGGCCCAATTGGAAAGAACTCGCAAACCCTCCTCGACTACTTTGTCCGCAACGGCGGCGCTTCATGCCCGCCAGGTGCTAACCCGGCCGAACACATGTTGCATGTGATCGGTGCTGCTCCTGGCTCAGGGAGTGATATCGATTGGCCTGTAGTGTGGCGAGAAAGCCCAGAGTACAATGGCGTCCAGGACGAGCTCAACAGGCTGTCATCCCATCCCACTACTCCCGCCGAGACTTCGCAGGGATCGGCCAACATTTCCGAGTTCGCAGCACCTTTCGGACTTCAGTTCAGAGAGGTCTGCTGGCGTGCCTTCCAACAGTACTACCGCAGTCCTACCTATATCTTGTCTAAAGGATTTCTGTCGGCCGGAGGGGTAAGACTTCACTCCCCCACTGTTTCCCCTTCAAACCTGTGCTAACCATTCCAGGCTCTGTTCATTGGCTTGTCTTTTTTGAACATTGGCAATACCCAAAGTGGTCTCCAGAATCAGCTCTTTGGAGTATTTATCTTCCTCACCATCTTCAGTCAAGTTGTCGATCAGATTCTTCCCGTTTTCGTCTCCCAACGGACCATGTATGAGGCTCGCGAGCGCCCTTCCAAAAGCTATTCTTGGATGGCCTTCCTCGGCGCAAACATGATTGTGGAAGCCTTTTGGAACTCGGTAAGCAGATATCTCTCGACTTTATTATTCATAATGGTCACCACTCACACTGTATAGATATTCTCACTCTTGAGCTTCCTTTTCTGGTACTTCCCAATGGGCTTGTACCGCAACGCGCGCTACACCGATGCGGAGCATTCCCGCGGTGTTTTGGTCTTCCTTTTCGTCTGGGTATTTTTCTTGTTCTCAAGCACCTTTGCGCACCTTATCATCGCTGGGATCCACAGTGCCGAGGTGGCTGGCGGAATCGTTGGACTTCTCACCGTCATGATGTTTACGTTTTGCGGGTATGTTCTCATCTTTCCATTCCAAGTCCTCCTCATCTATATAACGCAGCTGCTGACCCAGAAATCTAGTATTCTTGCCAGTCCAGAACAAATGCCTGGTTTCTGGATCTTCATGTACCGCGTCAACCCATTCACGTACTTTGTTGACGGTTTTGTCGGTACCGCCCTTTCCAATGCGCCAGCTACGTGCTCAGACAACGAGTTCGTATTCTTCAACGTCCCGAACGGTACGACATGTGGCGAATACATGCAGTCGTATCTCGATATGGCCGGCGGCTTCGTTGAAGATGCTAGCAGCACCGACGGGTGCCGTTTCTGTGCCATCGCAGATACCAACACTTTCCTATCTGGTGTCAGTATCTCTTTCGCAAACCGATGGCGCAATTTCGGTCTCATGTGGGTGTTTATCATCTTCAACGTGTTTGCCGCGATCGGTTTGTACTGGTTGGCTCGTGTGCCTAAGAAGTCCAAGGTGAAGAAGGAGTAGAGATGTTCTAGCTGTATCATACCCGAAGAGCCTGGTTAGGTCCCGTCTCGTTATTAGAATACTTACATCCACCGGTTTTAGTTTCCGGGGCCCTTAGGGCTTCCCGCCCTTTCTTTTTATTCTTTCTTTTCTTTCTTTCCCTGTTTAGAATTCTAGATAAATTATCAGTCTGCCCTTTACAAATTAGTAAGCTGCGAAAAGGAGGAGCTATATTTGAGCTAAGGAGGTAGCTTCTATTTATAATAACCAAGCCTATATAGAATAAAAGTAAACTTGCTATTAAGCAAAGCTTCAACTGGGCGACCAATACATGGGCACCTAAGTGCCTAAATAACCTTGTGCATCCCCCCTAGGGCACGCAATATTATTGGCCCAAGACTCTCCACACCATGACAAGACACCAAAGCCTCAGCTGACCTTTATGACTCGTACGGCTGGTACATTTGCTGTATCGATTCAACTACAATAACGTCATTGATACTTGGAGTTGGTGTTGTATTGAAATGAAACGTATATGGGCCAAAGAATATAGTCACTTTCTATTTAATAGTCGAGACATCTTGAGCGGTGAATTGGCGTATGCGCTGTGCTCTTGCTCCTCACATGGCGTTTGGATCAGTTTTGATGCTGCTGACTCTGCACAGGCTGGTATGTGCTCCGTCAGACTATAGAATCGTGTTCACGGCAAAATCATGTATTCAAGACTTTAACTACCCATTGACTCACAGCTAGGCTGCAGCAGTATCTTGAACGTTTCTTTTTTTCTTTCTCTTTTCGTTCCCACCAGTCCAGCAACAGCTCTCCAAAGTAGCCCTAAACTGTCCTGTTGTATGCTATGTATTGGTTCCACGCTTAGTCACGCGGCGCGCCTGGGTGCGGAACTTTATGCCCGAGGAACGTGGTGCCTTTGCCTGAGGGCCGGGATGTCGTGTCGGACGACTTCAGTTCATCTGCCGCCGACTTTCTTTACATCGTCTTTTCCATTAACCGGGCTGAAGAGTTCCCTACGCTCTCCCGCTTTATTATAAAGAGAAGCTAGCCTTGATATACTGCATACGTACCCAGCTTACATATCGTCTGCTCCTAGCCTAGCCTTGGATAACGAAGAGGCTACTATAGTTCTAGGTATTGCCATGCGACTGTCGCCGTCCCCGTGGTGATATAGTCTGAAACAGGGTGGCCGAGGTTCCGCCCTACCAGCGATGTCGCCTGTGTTAATATTATGTCTGGGCCCTCGTCTAACTTCTTTTTATACCAAGCTGGCTATATTTATTTGCCCCTCTGCTTCCTGCTTTCAGTATATATATTTATAACGAGACTGCTTATATAATACCCCGTAAAGAGCCAATTAGAATCCCGATCGATAAAATCTGCTGTATACTAGAAGATCTCAATAGCCAATATACTTAAAACGGAGCTAGAGGAAGGTCAGGGCTGCCTTACTCTATTATTCCAAGCTCCCTGGTATACCAGATCACCCGTCAGCCCCGTTAAAAGCCAGTTAGAGGTCCGCTTGACGAGGTCCGACGATATTGGAAGACCTGGACCGCCGATACGCCAAAGGACGCACCCCACAAAGACAAGGAGAATCTTAACAGACTGAGGCCAAGCCCCGAGAGGAGCCGGTGAGATTCCCGCTTAACGAGATCCGCCAAGATTGGACGATCTGGACCGACAATATGCCGAAATACAGGCCCGTGGAGGATAAGAATCGCCCCGCTCTACTATTGCCAAGCGACTAGTATCTTAGAAACCCGCCCGCCCCGGAAGGAGCCGATAAGAGTTCGGCCTGACGAGGTTTCCCGTGCATAGGATGATATCAAACGCTAGCGCGCTGAAGAACGGGGCCACCGGACGCAGGCAGTGGCCCGGCGTAATACCGTCACGGTGCCGGAAGATGTTCTAGGTTAAAGGTTTACTGCAGGCGAAGATTTTAGGGGGGGGCAGTCATTATATATCAAGGTTACACTTCAATTCACTTCGTTGAGCAACATAATGGAAGAGAGGAGCGTACCGCTGATAGAATAGTCACAGTGATTAGGTTCCGGGGTTGTTAGCTGATTAATGGCACTACCAAACAGGGCGATCAATGGAATCTTCGCTATGTCGGCTTTTCGACGCGACTTCGCACTCAACCCGTAGACGAAAACGGCCGCCATATCATCTCTCCTTCGGAATCATCGCTCATCGTCGCAATCCTCAGTGCCGGCACTGCTGTCGGGGCATTACTCTCAGCTCCAGCCGGCGACTCGATAGGTCGTCGCTTGTCACTCCTCGCTTCCGTTGTCGTCTTCTGCTTCGGTGGCATCTTTCAAGTCTGCGCATCAAGCATTCCAATGCTTGTCGTTGGGAGGTAGGCTTGCCATGCTATAGATACCTTTTAGATAATTGTTCCCCGTATTGACCGTGCACTAGATTCTTCGCCAGTGTTGGAGTTGGGTCCATCTCAGTTTTGTTCCCCTTATATCGATCCGAAATCGCGCCGAAATGGATACGAGGTCCACTGCTCTATGCCTATCAGCTTTCCATCACTATAGACCTACTTTTGGCATCAGTTGTTAATATGCTCACCCAGCACATAGATTCAGCTGCCGCTTACCGGATACCCCTTGGCCTGCAGCTTGTCTGGACCATCATCCTGGCGATCACTTTGTCTATCGCTCCTGAGACACCCCGATATCTCGTCAAGCGTGGTAACGCAGAAGCAGCAGGTCTTTCCCTCAGTCGCCTTCGACGACTTGATATTACTCACCCCGCCCTGCTCGACGAGCTACAAGAGATGATTGCCAACCACAAATACGAGCTTACCTTGGGTCCGGATACTTACAAGGAAGTTTTCATGGGATCCCCCCGCCTCGGGCAACGTATTTTTACACGCTGTAGTTTACAACTGCTTCAGCAACTTACTGGAATCAACTTCGTCATGTACTTTAGTACGGCTTTTTTTACCAGTGTCAACATCAAGGATCCAACCCTCATATCCCTGATTCTTCGTATCATCAATGTTATCTCAACTATCCCCGGCCTCCTAGTTGTTGAGTCCTGCGGTCGTCGAAAGCTTCTTCTTGTCGGCGCTGCCGGAATGGCCATCTGTCAACTTCTGATCGCCTCCTTCTCAGCCGCAGCTAGCGATGACCTTCGCCACACCGCCCATATCATACTCATCGTCTTTTGCGCGATCAATATCTTCTTCTTCGCTACCTCGTGGGGCCCAGTACCATGGGTGGTTACGTCAGAGATTTACCCGGTCAAGGTTCGGGTCAAAGCCATGTCAATCTCCACGCTTACCAACTGGCTCCCTAACTTCCCTATTGCCTACGGAACACCATTTATAGTCGGAGAGGGCACTGGCCACGGCGGTATTGGCCCCAAGATCTTCTTCATCTGCGGGGCCTTCTGTATGATCGCTATGCTATTTGTTTGCTGTATGGTCTACGAAACGAGCAATGTCACCTTGGAGCAGATTGGTGAAATGTACGAATGAGTTTATTACGCCTGGAATAGCACAATATTCAAATCTAGCTGGAGTTTCCAATAACTTCTGGGCGAGGGATGGTCGCTAAGTGGATAGTCCTCGGTGGAGCTTGAGTTGCAGCAGATGGATTTGAAGATATCTGAACTGGATATAGGCATTTCTGGGACTATGACCCGTTCTGGAAACGAGACTATATTACACCTGGGCAATGCAGATTTTAGCTATTGATTTGCTACTCTCTTTGGGTTTTTCAATCTATATACCGGACATTAAGGAAGTGATAAAATTAAGGCAATTAACTATGGAATAACAGGCAGGCGGTCTAGTACTGGGTCTTTCTGTCGCAGCGGGATTGAGCTTTTACTATATTCTTTATGGGTCAGGTTATGTGAGAACTAATAATTAATGGCGACTAGGGCATCACTACGTAATGTTCACGATAATAACGCTTTACACATCCCTAATTCTCGAATACAGGCACCATTACAGATATAGAATCCGCTCCAGTAACTATGATTTAATTAACTCCTTTTAATACTACTGATGATCGAGGCAGACTTCAGTTATATATCGTTTATTAAGAGGTTAGGGTGCCATAGTATACATATACCCAGAGGGGGGACTAGAAGCTTAATAGTAAAAAAAGAAAATACCAATAATAGAATTAACAATACAGACTATATACCCAGTCTGTTTAAAGGTCAACAGTTTACTTAGACAGACTAAGGTTTCTAGTCCAACTGGTTACCTTTTGCAATACCTTAATAAGCTGCAGTAATAGCTGTATCTTGAAAAAGCTAGATCTGCTGGAAATATATTGTTTATAAAGTATAAACAGTGATGAAAGGGACGGAGTTGTATCTGCTAGGAAAGAAAGGGAAACAGTATAAGCAGTGATAGTGTTGAATATAGAGGTCCCTCTAATGCGGGGTCTTGAACCACAGCGAGACTCTGACCGTGGCCTAAAAGAGGAGCGCTGTCCTATATTTGTTTTCCACTTTACGCATTGCGATGCAGTAGGGCTTGATTTATCGCTTCAGTTCAGTTTGGTTTAAATTCCTACTTACGTGTAGCCGGCATGACTATGTAGCTATGTACGGCTGCCGCTAGTGTACAGATGTGTTATCTACCTCTAGTCTTCCCCTCTAGCATACAGCTTTATATGTTTACTCTGGGAATCCAAATGTCTTACTGAGTGGATAGAATCAGGATGGTGATGATGAAAGCTCTTGACTTTTAGCTAAGGGACGGGCCTAGAGCCTGTCTTTATATATAATGAAGACGGCTGCTGCCGGAGGCGGCAGTCCGTCACCGCCGCAGGGGCCGGGATTGTCGTTACAGGGCCGGCGAATGTGGTCTGAGATAAGATGAGAAAGAAAGGAAAGTTATGTTATCTAGGAAAGCTAGTCGAGAACCTAATAAGCTGAAATATTCAGGCAGCTTTACCAATAACCTATCTAGTACTAGTTTTATCAAGACACTTCAGGGTATTATATGTAAGGGAAATAGATATCTCAATTATCTATATTAGAAATACAAAGTGAAATGAATAGCCTGTGAGATAGCGGCAACACGTTACTGAGCATTCTAAAAAGTCGCTTGTTCATCGTGTAGAAGAATAAGTATACAGAAGTCGCGCTGGTAGAAAGGCTGCTTCAGTTTCTCTCGCTGGAGATTGGTGATGTCGGGAGCGTTTTAGTACGTTTCTTAGGTAGGGGGCCCAGCGTAGTTACGGTGGCCCCAAAGGGCGTACCAGACAGCCGAGATGAGGATGGCAGCAACGAACACGACGGGGGCATAGTTGACTGTATTGGCCGTGACGGGGAGAGAGGCAGGCATGCAGAACAGAGGCATGACGAGTGCAGACCAGGCTGTCGAGAATCGTCAGCTATCACCCAGGGACCAAGTAGGGGAAGCAACGTACCTAGTGCAATAACGTTGACAAAGACACCAAAGGCGCCTAGGTTGAACTTGGCGCCCTTCATAGCCTTGCGACCTGTGAACAGACTGATGGCGATAGGAGAGGCGTATGCTGTAGTCAACGAAATAACGCCCACGCCGGAGAAGGCGTTGAAGGCCGCTGATGAACCAAACCATAGGAGACCGAGCAGGATCTGAACGGCCATGGAAAGCATCATGGCATTCAAGGGTACGTCGAGCTTTGGGTGGACCTGCTTCCACCACCCGGAGCCGGGAATAGCGCCATCACGAGCAAAAGCCCAGACGCAGCGGGAGGCGGCGGTAGTGCAGCCAATTCCACAGCAGATTCCCAAAACAATCAACGGCAGGCAGAGGGCGATGGCTGCACCGGGCGATCCGACGGCTGATTTGATGATGAAAGGGACCGGCTGGCTAAGCGGGATTAGATCCTGAAGGTCGGGGAGCACAAAGACCAGGGGGATGAGAAAAAGGAAGCCGCAGACGGTGTTTATCAAGACGGTAAGGACCATTGCTTTGGGCACCTGAGTAGACGGCTCGCGGACTTCCTCGCACATGGAGGTAATCATGCCTGTAGAAGACGTCGCATAGGCAGCGTGGAGAGTGCCGACCAAAAAAGACCAGCCATCGGGCCAGCCGGAGTTGGACTCAAAGTAAGTGAACACGTAGTCTGCACTCCGATGGCCGTCTTTGGCCGTGGCAAGTACAGCGACGATGATAGCGATCACGCCAGCAAATGTCCAGAAGATGGCAGCGGTCTAAAATAGTCAGCATATGGTATAAAGTGTAGACGATAGGAGCCGGTTCTCATACATCAAGAAGAGGCAGGTAGCGATTGCCCACGGAGGAGGTAATATTGCACAGCAGTGTAATGCCAAAGAAGACGAGATAAAGCTGGTAGTCGGTTGCCTCGAAGATTCCAACACCAGGTTCAGATTCGAAGATGTTGATACAGCTAACGAAAAACTGAGAGGTGCCAAAGTTCACAGAGAGCGTGATGGAAATTGTACCGATCGTATACAACCAGCCACAGATCCAGCTAGCAACACAGCGCCACGAGGGCGGAGCCAACGCGAAGGACTGGTAATAGACACCTTGGTGAAGTCAGCTCTGCGTGACGTATAAGGATTTAATCAGATATTGAAAGGCGAGTCCGCTGGACTGGGGCCACTCGGTAAGGGATCTAAGCACAAGGTAATACCTCCAGCCGTTGGATAGACGCTCGTGATCTCTCCGAGCGACGTGGCCACGCAAAGAGTAATCATGGACACCATGAACCAGCCCCAAATGATGTTGACTGGCCCGCCTCCGAGAATTGGGTAGTACAGCATCGTCGCAAGGCCGTAGGGGACGGATGCCAAGACGAATGACATGAAAGCCACCTGGAGGGTGGATCGGTTGCGTGCCAGCTCAGGCTTGTAGCCCAGCGAGTTCAGAGCATGGTCGGCGATGTCACTAACGGGGCTGTGGCAGCGAAGGTCTGCCGAATCCTCGTTGCTGCTTTCCTGGGTGTGCGGGCTATGGGTGTCGGATTCCTTGGAGGCGGCATCTTGCATGAGCATGGTGGCCATGTTCGTCGTTTTGGTGGAATTTCATCTGGGTGATCGAATGGAGAGAAAATGTTGAGTAAGTTAAAACTATCTCGCTCGTGGGCAACGACACAGGATACGCTGGGCGGAACGGTGGAGTAGCTCGGGGATTACTAGTGTTACATCTACGGAGGGATAGTGGTTTATTGGTCAGAGAGACGGAGCGTCATGCGTGGCATGATGATGGACATATAGCCTAGGGGAGTAACTAAGGGGAAGGGGGATACGCTCAAGTCAAGATAGGGGGAAGAGATTTCACTGAGGAGGAGCTGAAGCACAAGCGGTCCTTTAAACACTGCTGCAACATGAGTAGCTTGAACCTAACCCAAGATCAAATCCTGGGAATACTGTAAATATGCCTTGGCACTTTTAAAAGGCATTTACGGTCAACAATGATTTATGAGGGTCTTCAAGATACAGCCCAGGCATGTGGTTAGGCTCCGGGTGGCGTCCGGCTCGGACCGGCTCCACAAGGCTCCACCCGCGCAACGGGTTCCGCGGATTCCACAGAAAACACAAAAACCCCGCTGGATCCCGTTGCCCTTCGGCCCCGAGGGCGCCGTGAAATCCTGTTCCGCCGCAGCTTCGGACGCGACGGAGGACTCCGCGCATTCCGTTTTGTCTGCCTCGCTCGTTCCATCGCGCTTCCAAAACGGGCAAGCCGCTCTTCCGCACAAAACCTGCCTAATCCTCGGCCCCCGATTTTCTGTTCCCGTCTCCCTCGCTACAACTCCCGTCACCTCTCCGCCACCTGGTGTACTACTCGATATTCAACCTCTCGAGTCGCAGCTGACGTGCCACCATGGCCAACGATGACTGCTGCTCCGAGGCCGACACCCCGGAGAATATCTCGGATTCTCAACAAAACAACTCCTTTGTCTCATTCAACCGGCGAGCTGTTAGTCCCTAGTCCTGATTCCAAGTCTCGTATCTATAGCTTACACCTATCCAGTGTGAAGCCTGTCGCGCCCGCAAGGTTCGTGCGTCGATTGTTTCCTGGTCTTGCCGTGGGCTTCTATCAGAAGAGACCTCGGTCCGCGAGCAAGCCGCTCTCCACGCAAGGTCTCGCTCTCTTTTTGCTATGACTCCTCAATCAAACGCCGATGAGACTGATGTCGAGAACTGCAGATCCGTTGTGATAGAATCAGCCCCTGTTCACACTGTGTCCAAGCCAAGATCCCATGTACCCAAGCCAATCCACAACACAAGGCGAAGCGGACCCGCATCCTTCTATCTACGCAATAGTAAGTCCCCCCGCCCCAAGATGATGTTTTCCTACCTTTCCAATCATCCGATTCCGCTACGTTGCGAATTTGACTCGAAAGCTCACTTCTCCCTGCCAAAGTGAGCGAAAGATAGACCGCATTGATCACCGGCTGGAGGGTGTCACTCAACTACTTCAGAACCTCACGACAAGCCTGCTCGATTCGGGTGCTCAACCTGTGCGGAACAGCAGGAGCCCTGGGAGCACAGCCGAGTCCCTCGTGACCGCAACATCGTCTCGGCCCTTTGGCTGCGTCGTTAAGTCGGCTTCCGACAGCCCTGTCGTTGATACAGAGCCCTCTCTTGCCGCTCACTCTGTCTTCGCCAATGAGTTCCTCCAGAACGCGGTCCGGGCCGGCTCTGCTCAAGACTTCAGCCTCGAGATGCGTGGCGCTTTGGACTCTCTTCACCATATCGTCGATTCTCTGAAGCAGCAGATCACTGCAACTCCCATATCTTATCCGAATGCTAAACCTACCGCCCCTTTCTCCCTCAGAGATTGCAAATTACCGCCCATAGAAAAGGCTGTGGCTTTTATACGTATTGCCAAAGGTGAGTCTGTCTAGGTTTAGAACTTTGTAGCATGGATTACTTCCCTACAATTATCCTTAACTGCCTGTAGCTAATAAGTCCTATAACTTCTAGCAGTGCTCTTGGCGCACCCCTCGGACATATTACCATAGATCCACGATTTCTCTCCACTGGCATATTTCTCCGACTTATGCCTCAGCATCTACTTTTCCAAGGATTTTTCCGAGGCCGATTTTATTATTATCAATATAGGCCTTCTCTACCTATTGTTAGAGTATTTACACCGCGTACCGGATAACACGGAGGAGACTTTTTTATTTGTCGCATTATGCCGCAAGAACCTTAAGACCGCCCTCTTAAATCTACTCTTACACCTGCCCGCTACCTCGACTACGATTTCTACTCTTCTTTTAGGCGTGTATTTCAAGTTCCTCCTCTTGGACTAATATATATAGAAGCTAATAATTCACCTAGGCCTTTTATACTATTAAAATTTCAAAACCTTTACTGTCCTGGATGTTAGCGTCCAAGGCGTCCGAGCTGTGTCAGATGGCAGGATTTCACTAACTTTTATCTATAAAGGATGATATCCCTAGCATTATGCAATATAAAAAAATGATATTCTGGTCTATATACTCTATTAATAAAAGCTTATTACTTTATCTAGGACGCGCCTTAACTATCCCAGATTGGGATATCACTATACCTCTCCCTACTACAGAGGACTTTGCTACCAGTCCCTTAGTGCTATCGGTTTGCTTGTAGATCATGACTGCTCGGTGCCAGGGGAATATCTATGAGATGCTATACTGCCCTAGCGCCCTCGTGCAACCGGATCATATGCGGATATCTCGAGTCGAAGCTCTAGCAAGCGAATTAAGGGAGATCAGGAAACAGGCCGCTAAAAACCATATAAGTCTCCTGCTCCGTAGCTATTGATGCTGAATCAGACCCCAAGATCACGAACTAACCCTCATTATGTAGCCAGAGTGGATGAGAAAGGGCAGCAAGACGGGTAATAGCAGGTTAATAAACTTTGTAATTATCTTAGACGACGTGCTTCGCCTCTCCCTTCTGACACTCATATATCGGGCAAGCCCGCTCCCAGAGGAATCCTCTACGCCTTTCACCCCGGAGTATATCGAAGCTGCACGAATAACCCTCCAGCACCACCAAGATTGCATAGAAGTTATTAAAAATATCCATTCCTTATATTTCCCTATTTACATGAGCTGGTAAGTGATATTTACAAGCAACACATCCCCGGCCACCTCCCCCATAGCACCTACTCTGAATCCTCTGTTATCAGGCCATCCTAATACTTTCAGGACGTTACTCTTTGCCCCTTTCATTCCCTTCATAGTCCTATTTTGTCAAGTCATCGAGACCCAAGACGAAATAGACCTAGAACGCCTTCATAGTTTCATTGTATCGATAGAGTCTGCCCCAGCAGTCTCGGACGCAGCAGTCAAGATGCTCTGGCTATTCCAGGTCCTCTACAATTTAGCACTCCGCTATATTAAATTCCGCACCTCTACCCCGCCGACAGCCCAGGCGCAGGCGAACATCGAGTTGAACGCATATATCGCCACGCTGGGCTTACCGCTGTCTTTCGATAATCGGCACCAACCATCGACCGAATTAGGCCAAGTCCAAGATGCTGGTTCCGGACTTGTCACAAGTGACAGCAGCATGTTGGATATTACGCAAGGGCAGAGAGGGGTAGACCAAAGGACCTGGATGGACAACCCGGCCCAGCTGGAGGAGTGGTTTAACAGCAATAATCAGATGATGGAGTTGGTCGAGGAGCCAACCTTTAGCTTTCCACTGCAAGACCAGTAAAGGTTATAGCATTTATTTTTAATAAAAGTTAATATGAGATCCTTATTATACCTATTCGAGGGATAGCAAAGGCTGTGTTACTTTGTATCTTATTGCTAGTAAGGTTTCTCTACGGTTAGAGGAAGGCAACTTACTTTATTAGAATGTGACATCACGTTGTGACAAACACTCTGTAGACGCAATACAAAACATGACCACATGATTGTCGCACAGCCAGCCTAGGATAAAAGCAGCATCTATGTATTTAACAGACCAAGGGATTTCAAAGCCCTTGTGTATAGTTACAGAAAAAATGTCGGTATGAGTTCAACCTATATGTACTGTTACTATATGCTAATCTACTAGACTGCTAGTAAAATAAAATTATCTATATAGAGTGCCTTATAAAATAGCTAGTGTAGCTCAGGTTTTAGTATTAAATTTGCCTGCCAGATTACTAGGCATTTTATATATATATATATCAGTAATTTCTTAGCAATCTACCCACTTAAATCTACATTAATAAGGCTGTAATAGAGGGGATAGAAGCTTAGCAACAGGCAGGGTAGAATGGGGAGAAAGCACAGCTTTCTATTAATAGTAGATAGTGCGTCTACTTTTGGTGGATAGATACAGACCCCTGGATCTCACTATTGACTCTTTCTCCCTGGGATTACAGGCTGAATATATCGGCGTGTCTGTGCCTGATAATGCTATGTGCGTTGTCTGAGTCACTGCCAGCATGTGGCCAAAACTGGTATGAGCAAAGTGAAATAGCTTGGTACCTGGATGAGGAGCAGAAGGAGGAATATATCCCGAGATGCACCTGGCTGGACGCAGACTATACTGGAGATGTTCTAAGCGCTTCCATCAAGTTCAGCTCGACTGCTCCCAGAAAGGAGGTTAAGGATACTGCCGATAACTCCAAGGGATGCGATTTCACCTTGTGGGGGGTGCAGACGATAGGCCAATCAATGGTACTTGTTCCATTCCGTTTCATTCTATGTAACTGTATAGGTAGCCTATTATATCAGACAAACCGAAGAAGCACTCGAGGAGGCTATATCTTCCCTGGATGGAAGAGAGGCTTGTTGTATCCAATATTGCACACTATAAAGCTCAGGACTTATGCTCCTCAGAAACCTCCTAGGGGCCTGACTTCATTGGCACAGATGGTATGTTTTGTGATATGGGCATAAAGACCTTGACTCCCCTCTGCTCTACTGAGAACGTATACGGCTGTATTGAGATCGATGATAAGTTGAAGGTAGTTACTAAGCGATTCGTTGCAGTAAAGCGGGAGGCTGTTATGACTTATAAGGTATATAAGACTATTAAGCACTGGGGCCAAGTTGATGGATGTCTGGAGAGAATACTCCGTATATGTCTTGGTATTTGCTGTTATTTCTAGCCACAACTTGATACTTCTTTCCGCGGACTTGTTCCATACTTACCTTCTATGTCGTTCGAATTCATTTGCCAAAGTATGATTTCAGCACGTCCTGACAATTCTAAAGACGGGCTGACGGAGGGTCTTTCCTTTGGCGATGGCGTCCACCAGCTATGAAAGTTGTGATATCTACGATGGAGGTGAATTGAGGCAGGCACTTGACTCCCCTTAATTACCTCTATGGCCGTTATCCTTGTGACCGCGCAGCAATAACCTCCCAATAAACTAGTGTCTGGCTGCACAATTTGTCGAGGACTAGTTACTGCTGGCATAGAGTTAAAAAGTACATATGCATCTCTCCAAATTTAAGCATTTAAACCCCAATGCCGTTAAAATTACTAAGAATCAAGCATAGTCCTGACCGCCTGGTCATGACATGGGCCGTGACACAGTGTCAGGATAGCAGATGACACCATTAAATTCGAACACTCCCATGTTCTCCGGGTGCAATCCGTTCTCCGCGGCCTGCTGAACGAGTTCTCCCTTCAGCTCCCGCTGTTCAAAAATATCCTTTTCCGACCCGCTCCAAATCTCCGAGTAGGTTTCCCATATCCTCCCCAACGACCTATAGTTGAGATGCGCTGAGAAGTAGTTGAGATGCTCGACGACGCACATGGCAAGGCTGGGGCAGTTGCTGCGCAGGTAGACGAACAGGTCGGACCAGCTACCGCCGCCGTCATAGACCTTAACATCATTCAGGTCAAGGAATCGCAGCTGGGCAGGGCCATTAGATTCCAGGTGAGGACGTAGCAGCTCGATGATAGATGGGACGCTAGTCCAGACTCTGCTGAGAACTAAAGAGCGGAGGCCGCGGGACTGCGAGGGCTTGATCCACTTAAGCTGGTCCAGGTCAAGATATTGGGTTGCGGAAATAGAAAGAGACTCGAGGTTGGGGCAAGTTGCCACAAAGTCCCAAAGGTGGTTCTGATGCGCCCTGTTGGGAAACTTGAGTTGCAGGTTACTTGGGGGGATGTGGCTTACACCAGTCACCCCGTCGACAACGTCATCATTCGTAGAGGCCGTGTTTTCGATGCGTTTATTTCCAGCTTTATCCGTGTCATCCTTAATCGTAATGGCGAGGTGTAGCAGTTGGCTGCGTACCTTACCTGTTATGGTATGTGTAAAACGGTAGATATCGTAGGTACATGGGACCTGCAGGCGGAGCTGGACGAGGTGCTCAAAGGCTGCTGATGCCAGTCCGTACTGGACGGTGGCGGCGACCTCGTTAAGCGCGATGGTGTCATAGCATTGCACCCACGGCCATCCAGCGTTTTCATCATATTCCGCTCTAGGAACGGCGAGACTGAAGCCGTAAATTGGACCTAGGTTATCAAATAGGTCGCGTAGAAGGCTATGCTCGGCGGACTTGTCATAGTGCATCTGGAGCTCTCGCCCGTCCCCACGTGGCAGAAGGCTGTTCCTGTTCTGAAGATGCTCAGTGAAGCTGGGGCGGCGAGGGTTGTCCATGTCAGGGAGGTCCGGCACACCTCGGAACGAATCCTCCTTCCAAACTCGACAGAACGTCAGGACATCCCAGATATTCGTCAGCTCTAACTTGCCAATGCCTAAAACCACGCCTCCCTTGAGGCACGCGTCCGATGCCCTTACCAGGGACCCGAGGTAGTCGAACTGGATAGGCCACCAGCAATGTTCTCTGAGCAGGGCCGTGGCTGTCCTGTGCCAGTCGCGAGAGACGAGGCGCAGATTAAGTAAGAGGGAAACCTCGAGGTTAACCTCTGGTAGAGGAAAACTATTAAAGGGCCTTTCCTTTGCTAAGAAGCGATGAAGCCCTTCGGCAAGAACAGGCCTATAGCGTAAATTGATGAGAAAGAAGGCAATTTTATCTCCAATTTCTGACGGGAGCGATATATCGAAATCGATGTTTGCTTTAGCTAGGCGAACTAGCAAGCATGAACTTGGCGTGTAATATTAAGAGGCTCTTGCCAGGTTGTGGTGATAGTTGGATTTAAGAGCGAAGTTAATAGCTATCTTATTGGAATTGTCACAGTATATTTAAATAAATGAATGAAATTGAATATTGCTGTCAGGACAGTAAAATTCACGTGCGTACATCACGTAACCCTGCTGCAGCTACTCCTGCTCCTGGTACATAGTCATCATAGCCGAGGTCATGGTCTCAAAGTCGGTCATTTGAAAGCAAAATACAAAGATAATGGATAGTCCGGTAACGAAGCTGACTAGCATAGCTAAGAGAAGACATTTAGGGATATTTAAACCCGGCTGGGGGATCTCTTCTGTAATATAGACGATAGCATCGAGACAAGAGAATCCCCAGTTGAGCCCATTCAGACCGATCAGACATACAACACCATCACTTCACCCCGAGACATTATAAAAGTCAGTAAATATATCGTGGGGGGGGGGGGGGGGGTCGGGGGGGTCGGGATTCGTAGGGAGCAGCCAGGATACCGATGTAGAAAGCAAGCAAAACAAACATAGTAAAAGTCAAGATACCCTCTATGAATCTCAGCAAAAGATGCTTGAAAGAGCTGAGTACCAGGGTAACCAAGTTCATCGCCTGATACACCACAAAGCCCATCCACTGCATCTGCTTAAACTCGGGATTCAACAGGCTCCCCAGTAAAAACAGCAGCGAGGGCCCCACAACACAGGCGGAAGCACCGGAGCACACAGCGCCAGCCCAGCTCAGAAACGCAGTGGCATAAGAGAGACCCGCCGAGGGCCGGGAGGCGAGAGGGCCGCAACCCACATGTACTGGCCGCCTAGGTGAGGAATCGCCGACGCCGACGCCAGCTCCGAGAGGCTCATGGCAGCAGCGAGGCCAACGGCAGCCATAACGAGGAAGCCGTAGAAAAGGGTAACAGACCCGCCACAGGGGACGACGGCGCCGAGGGTGAGGAGAACGCCAACAGCCGTGTTAGTAGTTGAGGCGCCGATGGCCATGGCGGACTAGATACTGAAGGGCTTTTCCATTTCCAAGAGGACCACGCCGTCAACAACAGATTCAGGCCTAGGCTAGCCATCCTCGAGATGAACTTTCTCGTTCAGACTAATAGTGAGGTGAGGGTGATGGTAGATGAGGGCAGATATCCGACTAAAAACAAGACAATAGAGATTAAGTGGTTAACAATTAGAAAGCTGGGAGTAGTCTTGCACTTATAGTGATGCAGCCTTTTGAATTCTTTCTCCATCAGGAAGGAATAATTGCGGGGTTTATCGACCCCGATCTAGATAGCAATAGTCTTCTACGTAGCGAAGTTATTGCTATCAGATACCAGACCGAGATTGGGAACATCGGGATGTAACATGTTTCTCATTATGGCAAAACTGATAAGTGAAATAGTTAGTAAAGTATATATATTAAGTATAGATTGAGTATTGTAATAGTGATGACAGACACATCGGAGTTTAATAACAGTAGGTCTAGCCCACTAGCCTAGGTACTACTTAAAGGCTGAGCTTGACCTTAATAAAGGATATATACTTTTCCCTTTTTGAATTTTAAATTTTTAGAAGGGAATCTTTATCGTTTAGCCTATTTCTTATCTAGCTATTATAGCAGCTCTTATTTCTTCTTTTATAATCTTCTTTATCTTATTATAATTAGAAGTATTTAATTAGGTATTTAATAGTCTTTTTATATTATTTTCTCTTTTCTATACTTAGTTGTAGGATTTTTTTTTAAATAAGCTATAGTGTATTTTTTAACTTTTACTATTATAGGCTTTATTTATATTAAGTGCCTTCTTTACTAATAAAGTATAGAGTGGGTATATACTGTATATAGTTTTCTCTCTTTTTAACTTTATTAATACTATTATTTAATGCCTATTTACAGCTATTTTAAAGCTAGTTTATTATATATACTATACTTAAAATAATATAAGTTACTCTTTAAAGATTAAAGTAATTTATAAAAATTACTTAAAAAGTTATTATAATTTTATTAAGCTATTTTATAATTTAATTTCTTTTTATTTAAAATTAATATATTATTTTTATAAAAAGATAGTAAAATCTTTATATTTTAAATTTATTAATCTTTTAATATATACTTATTATTAAATTTATAAAAAGATATAAAGATTTATATTTAATTAATTAATTTTCTAATAACTTTTAATAATAACTTTTATATTATTAGCTTTTTATATTATATAAATTTAATTATCTATTTTTATACTAATTATATTTTCTAATAATATTATATGTATATTATAAGAGTTTTTTATATTTTTAAAAAAGTTTTAACTTTATAAATCTTATGATTTACTTAATTAAATAAACTTAAAATATATAATTCTTTTATTTTTAAATTTTAAAATAATTTTTTATTATAGCTTACTAAGCTATTATAACTAATAAAAATTTTTAAATTAATATAAAGTTTTAACTAAATCTAAATATTTATTTAATACTTAATAAATACTTTTTTAAACTTAATATATATAATTAAATATCTTATAACTTTAGATATTCTAATTAAAATAATTTACTTTTAATTTTATTATATATAGTTAAATTTAAGCTTGTATTAATTAAAGTATTAAATTAATATTTTTTAAATTTCTTTATTTATTTTATTTGTAACTTTAAATTAAAATTTATTTCTTTTTTTTATATTAAATAATTTTATTTTATAGTAAAATACTATTATTACTTTTTATAATTTAATTCTTATTTAGTTTTTTTTTTAACTTTACTTAATAGTATTAAATAAATTAAAGCTATATAATAATCTTAAATAGTAAGAATAAATAATAAATACTATATCTAGTATTAGAAGAAATGATAGCTAAATAATAAGATTATTATATACTAATTTATATTTAAAACTTCTATTTAATCCCTCTAATTTTAACTCTATTATTTATAGTTAATAATCTTAAGATAGTAATCTTATTTTAAATAATAAAATATAAAGAAAACTAATATTTTCTATTATTAAGAAATTAACTTCCCTTTTAATATTTATTTTATTATAATTAATTTTTAATATAGTAAATTTTACTTAAGTAGCTCTTTTTATAAATAACTTATTATATTTATAATATAAATTCTAATACTAATATAATCTTAGATTTTCTTAGAATTTAAATAATAAATTAAAAAGATAAAAGCTAAATTTCCTTTTAAGATTTCTTAAAAAAGAAAACCTATTTAATTTATTACTACACTATTTATAAAACTTAAATAAAAACTAAAGAATTATATTAGCTATTTTTAAATACTATTAACTTTTTAATAATAAAACTAAAGTTAATAGCTAAGAAAATTAACTTATTAATAGTAATATTATTATATATATCTAAGTTAAAATAGCTATACTATATAACTTAGCTAAAAATATTAATAATACTAATAATATAAGAAGCTAAGTCTTTCTCTGGAAAATTAGTCGGGCTAAATATAACTTCTAATTTTAAAAGTTATTATATTATATTAATATTACAGCCTAGGTTAAAACCAGGCAGTTATAACTAGCAGAATTATAATACTACCTATCTTTTCCTACTAGAAATAGTTTTTATATATAAAAACCCAGTATTAATACCCTACTTATAACTCTTATTAATAAGATTAATAATCTTATTAATAAGACTACTACTAATATTACTAAGACTTTCTTAAACTCTTAGTATATAGATATAATTATCTAGTATACTTTTATAGTATAGCAGTTAAATACCTAAAACCTCTCTTAAAAAGGCTGTTAGTTTAAATCCAGCTAGGGGTATAATAACTAGAGCTAAGATTTTAAAGGCTTTAGTACTCTTTAAAATTAAAGCTTTAAAAAGCTGAATTTAAGACCTTTTTATTAAAAGAGGCAATTAGCTAGTATAGTCTATATATAGTTAATTAGAATATAATACTGCTAGAAATAATATTTAATTTATATTAAAGTGTAAGAAAATTTACTATTATAGCTACTAAATAAATTAGAAAGAAGGTTTTTATAGATAGCTTTAAGATTATTTTCCTACTAAATTATAATTTAAGAATTAATAGAAATTAATATTTAAAAATTACTATACCCTTTTAAATCTATTTATAAATAGGTATTTAAGTTAGAAGAAGAAAATATATAACTATTTTATATAATTATTTAGTATTTTCATAGTAATAGCTTTATTAGCTATTAATATACTTAGTTATATTAAATCTACTATTTTACTATTACCAGACTGTAATTTATATTACTTATTATAATATTTTAATTTACTAAATTATATACCTTATATTTAAACTTATTCTATACCTCTAAATTAAACCTGACTGTTATATATTAATAGCTCTTATTTAGTATATTACTATATTAACTTAAGTAATATCTTAAATTTATTATTACAATATCTATAATACTCTCTAGAAGCTTAGCTTTTTTTTAAGACTGAATTTATAATTTACTTATTAATAATAATAGAGATCTTAATCTAATTAAAAAATAATAATAAAGAAATTACTATAAAAACTTTAAAAAGCTTAAATAGTTTAATAAGAAACTATTAGTATAGCTTAATAAACTTTTAATTATATCTAAGAATAGTATAGCTTATAAATAAAAGTAGATTAATTTTTTAAATACTTAATATAAAAACCTACTAAAATAAAATAATAAGCTAGTATAGAAACTTATTAGCTAGTATAGAAACTTATTAGCTAGAAAAATATATATAAGAATTATATTAAAAACCTTAATTTTAATATAGCTAGAAGTAAGAATACTAAAGAAATTCTTAAATTCTAATAGTCTAACTTTTATAATAACTTAGCTACTAAACTTTAGAAATTCCTTATATAGCTTTAAGCCTACTAGATATACTACTTAATATAATTTATTATAAATAAAGCTAGAATCTAATATAAAATAGGATTCTTTAAAGATAAAATTCTATAATAATTTAAACTTATTATAAAGAACTATATTAATAATATCTATAACTAGAAAAGGAAATTAGAGTTATTTATAGAAGCTATAAAATCTTTAAATAGATATTTAAAGTATTTTATAAATTCTAAAATAAGAAATATATTATAAAATAATAAATTTAGAAACTTAAATAAATAAAATCTGCCTCTATATATACAGCTAAATATTATAACTTTATATTATAATTTAATTAAAAAGAAGAGGCTTATATAATAGGCTTTTATTAAAAACTTAAATTTAAAGTTAAAAATACTATAATTAAAAAAGATAAACTTACTATTTATAATAAACTTATATAACTTATAGTAAAAATTAATAATAGATAATTTAAAAGATAATAAAAAAAGAAAATTAAAAAATTAGAAAGTACGTTCTATATATAGTTTTAAAAGAATAAAAAATAATATTCTAATTAAGAAAAGAAATACCAGAGTAATACTTTTTATAAAATAGTATTAAAATTAATAGAATTAGAAGCTATATAAAAAAACTACTTAAAGATTATATATTAAAACTATAAAAAAAAAGCTATTTTAAAAATAAATATTAAGCTTTAAAAACTAACTAGAAGTATAAGCTTATATTAAAAGACAAGAATATATAATTTATTAACTATTAATATAATAATAATAAATTATAAACTGCTATTTACTTAAAGACTATTACTATAACTTAAAGTAAGTATACCCTTAATAAGGGAACCTAGTATTTGAATTTACTGCATTTTCATTGCATACACATTACAGTTGCTAAGGCCTAAGTTTTAGGTTTTAAGCTGCTTTTTTCTTCTCTACTGGAATCCTATCTAACTTTTTCAACCCATTCTAACCTTGATAAATACACTGAAAACTCCCACAACCCGATCTAACGCCCTAAGATCCTCATTTGAATCCCCCCTCCCACCCTAGGTGGCTAGCATCCATACCAGCCCGACGCAGCATAATAACTCCCGGAACTAGGGGTTGTATTTTTCACGGCTAATTTCTACGAGGAACTTTTAGCCCCTGATATTATTGGTATTTTCGATTTTATCGGCCAGGTTATATAATACGGCTATCTCTACCCGGATGAATATAATATTGATGCCGGTAGTCTGACTTCTCTGCAGATTGGCTCTATTCCTATTATTAAGAAATAGACTATATCTAAAATAGCTAATACAATTCTTTAGGATCTATCCAGGTATTCTGAGTAGTATAATAAGAGGTCTAGAAGGTTCTTTTCTTTAAGGAATTTTAAATAGTTATCTAGCTTATATCTTTTTATTTTATTTTATAGATTCTAAATAAATCTAATATTATTATAGACTCTATTTTTATATCTTTAATATATAGAGATATATATAATAAGAGCCTTATAATTTATAGTTAATATATTTAAAGGTTATTATAATAGGATAAGTATTAAAAGGGAAGTTAGTTTTTTAATAATAGAAGATATTAGTCTTTCTTATATTCTATTACTTAGAATAAGATTACTATCTTAAGGTTATTAACTGTAGATAGTAAGATTATTAACTGTAGATAATAGAATTAAAGTTAGAGGGGTTAAATAGAAGCTTTAGGTAGAGACTGGTAGGTAATAATCTTATTATTTAGCTACTATTTCTTCTAGTATTAAGTATAGTATTTATTATTTATTCCTACTATTTAAGATTACTATATAGCTTTAATCTATTTAATAATATTAAGTAAGGCTAAAAAAGAAAACCCCCCAAATTAAAGTAAGTATAATAGAAACTTTACTAGAATAATTAAAGAGGCTATATAAAAAAAAGAATATCTAATATAACTATATCTTATAATTTATAAATTCTTTTTAAATAAAGTATATTAAAAAAGAAAAAAAAATAATAAAATAATATAATCTAGAAAAAGAAAATAGAAAAAGAAACCTTAAAATAATAATAAAAAAAACTCCTAAAATAATAAGCTTAAGTAAGAGCTAATAAGAAAAAAAGCTAATTAGGAAATTTTAATAACTTAAAAACCAGTTTTAAAAGATATAAAAAGAATTTTCTTAAAGCTTTTAAAGTATATATAACTACTTTATATACTTATAATAGTATAATAAGAAGATAATATCTCTAATAAATAACTTTAATTAGAAACCCTCCTACTAATTTAAAAAGAATAAAAATTAAGAAAAATATAAAAAACTAAAAAGTAAGAAAAAAATAAGCTCTAATAATACTTTTATATTAGAAAAAATAACTAACTTTAAGTATACTTTAGAAAAGAGATATATCTAGCTAGAAAATTAGAACTTTTAGTAGCAGATTAAGATATTATTACTTTTATTAATAAATATCTAAAAATAAAAGATAAATAAAACTCTAGGCCTAGCTATAAAAAATACTAATTATATAATATTCTTAAAAACTAAATATAGAAATAACTAATAGAAATATATAATAACCTTATAAATAAATAATAAATACTAAGTAAAAATAACTCTATTTATATTTATATTTATAATATATAATTAAACTGTAACTTATATTATATAACTTTAAAAAAATAAGAAGATAATAATCTAAGAATAAAAGTAATTTACTTTAATTATAAGAAAATCTTATAGATATTATATATTATCTATATATACTTAAAATATAAAAAAAATAAAATCTATTATAATTATTACTCAGTATAAACTAATAGTAAAGTAATTTAAAATGTATATTTATAAAAAGAATTTAAGTATTTTTAAGTTATATAATAATATATAGAAATAGATATTATACAGCTAGAGGATAAAAGGGATTTTTTTCTACTAGTTTATATTAATCTAACTAGTATTATTAAAAACTGTAAAATTAAAAAATATTATATATATAAATAATAAAAAATAAAAGAATTAATATAAATATAAAGATAAAAATACTACTAAATATATTACTAGAATAGTACTATAATATAATAAACCAGACTGTAAAAAATATAGCTAGAAGAATTAAAATAAATTTTAATATATTAAGTTTCTAATTTATTAGAATTATAACTTCTTAAATTATAAAGAAATAAGCAGTTTTAATTAAGCCTGGAAAAATAAGATAGAAAATTAAAAATATAAAAAGATAACTTCTAAATATAATAATAAAAAACCTATTTAAAATACCTAATCTTACTTAGTATAAAATATAATAACTTATAATAAGTTTAGATACTCTAAGTATAATATAGAGATATAAGAAATTAATATATATATTAAATAAATATATAATAAAAGATTTAATTTCCTAATTTAAACTGGATTAAATTAAATAGATTAAGCCTGATATTAATAAATTAAAACTAGCTATAATAATTACTTTAAGATAGAATATTCTATAGATAATTACTATATAAAAAATAAAAAATATTATTTATAAAAAGGTAATAAATAAGTAACTTATATAGAAAAGAATATCCTTTAATAAAAGCTTTATATATAATAAAATTAATAAAATTAGTAATAAAAAAAAAGATACTTAAGCTATAAGTATAAATTAAGAGTATATAGCTTACTATATTAGTAAATAGCAGAGCTAAAGTTATATATATTAATCTAATAATAATTAATAAGCTAAAGCTATTATAGAAAAATAAAATAAATTCTTATATAATATATAATTTTAAAGA